>KN549332.1:129626-139826 GCA_000797555.1 Oesophagostomum dentatum | reverse complement strand
AAAAAAAAGAAGTATGCCGTCCGAATACTCTCAGCCCACTGTATCACTGCTCAACGCAGTCACATAGTAATGAAAACCTCTTCCTTTTATGTGACATGAGAAGAGTTAAATTAGAAGAAAAAAACAAAAACGATGAACCGTGTAAGATTTTAAAAAAGCCAGGATCAGCTGGCAATATCTAACCTCCTGGACGATCCTGTCTCTATCCTGCTCGCTTCCATGCTCAATCACGTGCTGCACGACGTAGTTTCCGTACTGATCCAGAACGAGTGTGCGCACATTTGCGTGCAGGGCCTCAAGCACAGGTCTTTTCTGCTCTTCCGTGCAATGCTCCAGAACTCTTTGGATCACTCTACAGCCATATGGGTGCATTGAAAGTTGCATTATCTATGAAAAATCTAGTTAACGAAACGTACAACAACTCAGCACTCCTTCATAAAACCTACCGTGTCCGGACCGTTCTTCATGAAAGTGTCGATGATAAACTGAAGGCGTTCTGGCTTCACTTTTTCTATCACTTTCTGGACAACGTGATTGCCATTTTGATCTTTTACACATTTCAGTACCTATAATTCGCGAGTTAGCCGAAGCAACAAAACTTTGCGAAAATTGGACTGACCTGGCTCTCCAACTCACGCAAAATCTCCAGTTGAATAGACTCATCAATAGACTCCAAAGCCTTCTGAATCACTCTACAGCCATACATTTGAAGCGCAAGGTTCATAACATCCCCCTTTAATGCTTTTCCAAGAGCAACTTTCTGTTCCGGAGTACCAAACTCAAAGAACTTCTGAAGATAGGTAAATACGCCGATAATCATTTAAAAAAAGGTAACAGCGAAAGTAGCACTATACCCACCTGGACGACATAGTTCCCAAAAACGTCGACCATCAGGGCATGAGCATTAGCGAGAACCTCTTCAAAAAGCAGCTGTTTCTCTTTCGCAGAAGCTCGTTCAAGTTTTTGCTGGATGAACCTGAAACGTAGATAGTGAATCTAGATGAAGCTAATAACTGAAGATAAAACTATGGCAAAATTTCCTGTACAGATTTTGTGAGCTACTTCTACAGTATTTGTTTAAAACTCCATTCTGTATGAAAAACAGAAATTTTAAGAATTATCGCAAATAAAATTTTGATAGAAGCTCACCAGTAAGAAGAGAAAGCAGTGTCAGAAATTCTATAAAGAAAATAAGTGTAAAGAAAATTCTAATCCTGGCAAAACTTTTTTTGCAAGCTAAGATCTTTGAGGCGGGCGGGTCAGGCCGTAGGTGTCCAACCCGGCGGAAATCAAACTGATTCCAGCTACTTCAACCCATTTGGACATGTGCGGGTGCCTGCCCGCCTCACTGGTCTTGATCCGCATAAAAGTGTGTAACCCTCTTGGAAAAAGAAAAAAATCGTAGTAAAATTTCAACCTGGATCCATGCTGATCTTTAGCAAATTCCACAACGTGTGATAAGATATCTGTAATCTGCAGCTGCGGTGTCCTATTGTTGCGAAAATCGTCCAAAAGATGGCTTCGATTGGCTTGTCTAAAAGTCGATGTTGGAAGGTTTAATTGAACATCATCTCCACATTCGGAAAAGATGTTGTTGTGTTACCTTCCAGTACTATCCTCAATACGTCGCCTATTATGAACATTGCCAAAATGTGCAGGATTTGGAGAAGGAGCTGGAGCGTTGAACAGCGGGACTCTCGAATTGGTAAAGCCTTGCACACCCATCCCTCCAAGATGTGTTCCAGGCATCGTAGGCATTGCACTGCCTGAGAAGACCGATATAAATTTTAAATCAAATTAACGATAGATGCTCTCTCAAGTAATTCACCAAAATAAGCAAAAAAAATCGTTCAGAAAAAAAATAATGGCGTTCTACAGGATTAAGTAACTTCACATACCGAAGAAATTCGGGCTACTGCCCAGTGATGGAGCGGCTGCCTGGGTTGGCGGTTGGCTGAACTGCATGTACATCAACTGAGGCGGTTGCGCTAGGGTGGGAAATCCGGAAGAACTTCCCAAGCCTTAAAATATTACTGTTAAACAGGTAACCAAATGGGTTTGGCTTTGAAAAATAACAACTCCCCTAGCAGTACACAGAATATTAAGTGGGTTTACTCTCAAAAATACGGCTCAGTGTTACCTGAATACGACTGATCGGATCTATTTCCAGAAGAAACGGGTTGCGCCTGAGGTCCACCAAATGACAGAGCGGCCATGCTGCTTGTCATGTTCAGCATAGGGTTTTGGTAGTAGGGAGGTGACGACGAAAACACGCTCGGAGTCATTGGACCGGTATCTGCTCGCGATATTCCTGAAAACACAGATTCTATTACAGGAATCGTACTGCTTGAGGTTTGTTACTACGAATAAAAAACAACAGCTTTGAAAAATAGATAAACAATAATGGCTATAGTGCCTGCCAAACGACCGTAACTGCGCGACATTCGCGCCTACAGTTCGACGGACGTGGCAGCTCGTCGCAATTGCACACAAGATGTCTTCGCCACTTTGCTTCGACGAACAAAATTTGGATACAGAAAAGGAATTCGCACTCGTGATCAGTACTAATTCGGCGATCCTGTGAGGATCCGTGGTAACTCTGGTAATCAGTTCGAACCTCTTGGCCAAACCAAAGCACATATCTGTGTTTAACTCGCTATAAGGAACCATTTGCTAGCGGAAGAATTCCTCCAAAGTCTTCTGCTTAGGCTTAGTGGTGCTGATCACGAGTGCGAATTTCTTGCCTGTAATTTGGATCATCTGATTTGGCAATGTCACCTCTTTATGTTATTCCTTTTTTTCGCTCGTTGGCTGGTGTGAAGTGTTTGTCGTGCAATCGCACGAACTGCCAAGTCTATTCAACTCCACTATAGTGGGAAAATGAGACGCAGAAGTCAAGACATTCGACAATAGTTAAATAAAAATTTAGATAGGTATATCAGTAGTGACGCTGATCAGGCTATGAATTTCTGTTTTGAGCTCATGCTGCTTAAATAATATCCCTGAACGCTACAACATCCCTGAGCACCTACCGTTCTGTGCGTTTTCAATGTTCGATGGGACCGCGAGCGCACTTTGATTTGTCGGAGGATATACCGTGCTCCATGATCCGTAGCCGTATCCGGTTGCCGCAGATGTCGTCGATTGCATCGGGGGCATGGGAGCCGTTCCTCCAATCACATGGCCGCCTTGGACCAGGTAAGGTGTTATCTAAAAATTCTTGATTTTATACTCCAAAGAAGGTTGTGCGAATCTTTAGACCTTCAACTGCGTTACCGAACTTCCTCAAATAATCCCATAAAGCTACAACCTAACCTTTAAAAAATGCAGAAACCCTCTTCTCTACGGTTATTCTGCATGGGATCCAGTAATACATCTCAGCTCTGAGGAAAGAAACAAAAAAATGATTTTTTAAAAGTATTTGTACTACAATTCGAACTCGTCAAAAACTCTTGTGTATAGATAAAACCCTTTTAGAGTGTGGTTATCTAAGATATACAAATGCTAAGTTGGAAGAAAATGGAGGTAAGAAAAAACGTTTACCTGGAAGTCTGGAGTGCCCACATGCCCTTCCGATGTTTGGTTGAAAACTGGCACAGCATAGGAGAGTGGAAGCCCAAGTCCATTTGCTTCGGAGCGCTTGTCATCGCGTGTTGGAAAATCGCTGCAAAGCATATGCTTTAATAGAAGGCTCAATCATCTAGTAAGTGGGAATCGAGTTTTTTTTTTNACAACCACTAATTAAAGGGTTGCGCATGCTCACTACATGTATAAGACACTGAATGAGGAAGGAAAAAAGTTGTGTTTAGCATACTATGCCGGAAAAATTTGTTACACGGAAGGAATGAGAACTGTTAGACGTAGACCGTTGTTTCACTGAGATTTGCAGAAATTTACGCGTCAAGATTCTCCTCGAAACCCCATGCTATATCCAAAACAGGATACTCAACATGGTGTTAGTAAGCCCAGCCCCATAAAGAGTAACAACTTACCAAAGACACCGCGCGCCACGGGAGATTATGGCACCCGGGAGATCACAGAAACCCACGCAAATGCTCCCACCACCGGATCCCCATCTGAACGTTTTGATCTGCTGCTCAAACCTCTGTGCTTGACCTACCCACCAACTGTAAGTCTCACTAATTGTAGGATTTCTCGCAATGCCTCGGGTAGTAAACAAATACATCCGTCTTTAACCTCTTTACGATGCTTAGGAACAGACACACTTGTTAACAACATAACAACCCCAACGCGTTTAAAGGATCCTTTACAGTTAAACGACTTTTCCAGGCAGGAACCCCAAGGTAATGCCGGAACTCGTCATCTTCGGCATTTTCAACCACTGTTTTTTGTCTCAAGTGAAGAAGTGGTAGCCATATACGCTAGAGCATTTTTAAGGAAGTTGGTTCCCGGTTTTCTGCCTAAGCAGGGACGTGGGAAAGGAAGTTCATGCGTGTACGAAAACCAGGCGTGTACGAGTTCCGACGTAGCCGAACCCTAACAAAGCCTTGTCGGAACTTGTCGACGCCTAGTTCTTCACAGATGCGTGGACTTCCTCTCTAAGCTTTTCGATTAGTCAAAAATCGAAAAATAATTCCAATAAAAATATCTTGTAGTGTGTACGACCATCAAAATTAGGCTGGTTTTTCATTTGAAGTCAAAAAATTGGGATTCAAGATGCCGAAGCGGACATTTTCTTACGTAATTGTTTCATCCGTTCCACAGGCGAGCCCTTCTATTGCTTGATCTACTTTTCAATAATTTTCACTCGATTGATCTGTACTGTGGTGCACTATTGTCTTTGTCGTTTCGTTCGGCAAAAGTCTTCGCCTGGCCAAAAACCGCGGCCCGATCACCAGACTCTCACATCGCGCATGGCAAGTGACTACTGATCGGTGGTTTAGCCAGACAGAGCTGGTTATCGCTGGCTGTTAGCCAGAATGGGCGATGAACTGACCACCCATATCAGGCTCCGCTTGCCGCAATCAGTTGTTTCTGGCTTGCCGCTGACTGGTGGCCGCTTGCCACGCGCGGCATGAGGGTCTTGCGGTGCGGCTGCGGTCTTGGGCTAGAGGAAGGCTTTTGCCGCATGAAATGAAAAATACTGTACCGTACAACACAAACCCCGAAAAATCCAAATCCATGATTTTTCTTGAAACCCTGCCTTTTGAGTTAACTGACTTCTTGACATGAATCTGAAAATCACACTAAGTTTGCATGCTGATCACTCTATTCTAGAACTATCTCAAAATCTCTTCAAGATTTGTTTAATGAAATAAGAGCTGCTGATCACGATAAAGTATTGGCTTTGCACGTTAAGACTTTATTGTAGACATAGGCTAGGTGAAAACCGAACTGACTTCTTAACTGTCATTGTTCTGTAAGAAGACCTTATCATACAGAACCAGTCGATACTCGTGATCAGCTGACTGAATTACCAGAGTGCAGTTTGGATGTGGTTCAAAAAGTTTAACCCTTTTGGTAAACCCTATTCTAACCCTATCATGAAGTGGTTACCATGTGAACTAAGGGTTATTTTCAGATAGCGCCCCAGCTAATATCACTAGGGGAAGTTTCAGCGGAAATCATGATTTTTAAGTTTTTTGAGGTGCGTAGCCTAGAATCATTACCCATATCTTAACTTAGTGGAGCACTAATAGCTGTACTGATAGTGACTCTAGTAGATGCACCCCACAGGAGTTTACAAAGTCCCCAAAGAGGGGTCAGGGATCCCTACAGACACTCGCGACAGAGGATCCCCATGTGACCGTCTTACTGCGCCTTTTTACTGGATTTTTAAAATGAAAAGAGTAAATTCCTACCTGCGACCATCCATAAAACGCATAGAGACATCGTTTCTCGGAGGGACCTTAAACAGAGAAGCCAGAAATTAGCAAAAGGCAAAAATCTCACAAAAAGAATTCGAGTACTCACAAATTTGGTATTGACAGAAGCTGGTGAACCGCTCAGCACATTATCCACAACCATTTGCAGAACTCCGGGCCCATAGGACTCCGATCGAGGAGATGCAGCCTGGCTCGCATTGCTACCACCAACCATGATCGGTTTACTTACCGAGTGGTCTAAATGATTACTCTCAATCGATAATCCTCGTCGATAATTGCTTAGGGCACTGTGACCTCGGCAGTGTTATGTCTGGCATTTTTCTTTTGTGTTAAAGGTGCAGAGAAGACGTGAATGACCCTCTAAATTGAAAAGTAGCGAGTTAGTATCCTTTAGACCCACCTTACACAGTCTCGTACAATGTGGAAAAATTCTTTTAGAAATACTTTGGAGTCATAACCTTGCAACGAAAAACTCCAATGCATATTATTATTATTAATCTGAGCATAAAAAATAGAATAAAATATTTCCAAACAACGCAGTCTAAACTTAAAAGTAAAATTGCCAAGGAATTCCATTTCAGCTCTTCAGCGAAAATATATCTCATTACACTATCAGTTTGGGAAGATGGTTTCTATATTGAAAAGCACAGAAGTTGGCAAAAAAATCTAAAATCTTTCTTAAATATATCCATAACAAAATTGCACAACGACTGGAAAATCTATTCAGTGAGACTGAGTTATTTTTCTTTCACAGAAACAAGAGTCTTCCTACAGATTATCAGTCTGGATCTCCTGGCCGAGCCAGAGTGAAAATTTAAAAAAGAAATATGTATTAAGGTAAAAGCTCGATGGTTTTTAATATTAATTTTTTGATAATCGCTTGTGCTTTCTTACACTTCCTTACAATTCTTTTGGTAAAACTAACAAGGTTAACTTCAGGGAATTCACAAAGTTTTTATGCTTGGGAAGGGGGGGGGGGGTGGAAAGGGGATTTGCTCAATCTCGATGAATGGCGAAGTACCAAAGAAGAGAGAAGAGTTATCAGAAGAGTGAGCTCGACTAAGTTTTTTAAAAAGTTTTTTTTTGCCAAAGTTAGGTAAATTCAAACTGACCTTCCCATAAAATCTCCCCTGTCACTTCTAATTTATACGCGCCCTACTTTTTAAATATAGTACTACTTTTTCCCAGAAAAGGCTAAACGTAAAACTATGGATGATATCTCACCTGCCCGTGAATGTACGGCTCCGTTCCAGACGTTGGTCGTGAATCCAGTAGACCATTGCTGTTCCGTCATGTTAGGTCAGTAATTGTACAGTGAGAGGTATACAGAAATGAATAATACAGCAGTGAATTTGGAGAATTGTTGTGGTATTTCTTCACAACACTAGTAACTTGAGACGATAACAAAATTTACATAAAATATCTTCATTCACAGAGAATCGTCGCAACGACGTCTAAATGGATCCCTACCAGAATGGAGTAGGGGTCCGTCTGTACAACTGTACAACCTGAACTGTAGACGTTTTAAACGCGATGAGAATGCCAGAATTCTTTCACGAGAAAATCGATAAGCACCGAATAAGCAGCCGTTCATGATAGAAAAACGTCTTTTTGAGAAAAACACTCTATTCAGACATGACCTTACGGAAACATAGCGGTGATGGCTATCTACAAGAAGAAAGGGTGATGTCATGCGGATGAGGAATTCCGCCGGTATTTCATTCCGATCTCGTTGTGCTCGAATTGTTTCAGCTCAAAGTCCAACTGAATACGGAAAACTCATTGAATTCTCAAGTACGTGCCGGTATCGCACGTTTTTTTACGACTTCAGTGGAAAATCGCATCTGCTTGTATGGAGTAGAATTTTAAGGAGAAAAATCGGGATTATTCGAAGAACCTTACTAATTGGAGAGCTGAGTGCGACTACAATTTGGTAAAAGATTAAAAGTGGTTTAATCCTACTTCACTTCATATCAGAACCACCTAGAGTTATGAAGTCATTTCTCAAGACAAATCACTGGCCTCGTTTCTCATTAAAAAAAACAGAAGATGTAAACTAGTAGGCATATTTTAATATTCTCAGTTTCCGCTGCGCATTTTCAAAAAATACTAAAAATTTAAAAGTTAATCTGCTAGAAAGATGTTTCCTCTGGGGCCGCATTTACTGTTTGATTTATCCTGGACAGAAGGGAAGGAGGCGATGGATAGGGGGGACTGGTATTTTCTACGAGCAAAGGAAAGTTACAGTATTCAGTTACGACCTTTTTGACAAGTTCTAGCAAGTTGAGCTCTGTACATCCATTCCTTCTGTAACATGTAAGGGTAATAATTTCTGTTATTCTGATAATACAGACTCAAAGCCGGCGACAAACCTTGTATCTAGATGTGTTACCCCATCCAGGACATCCTGGACATTTTAGAGGATGAACCTGACTCCTCGGAGAGACTACGTTAACAGAAGAGGTGAGAATTTGCTGCTGGCAACTTTGACGGCCTCTTCTGGCGTCGGGTATAGTTGAAACGGGAAGTTTTCTTCAAAATACGAACTGACTTTGAAATGCGGAACAAAGAGTAATCATACCCTGTTGAAACATGAATAAATCACAAGAAAAAATGGAGGTGTTCATAACAAATAACGAGATCTTTTATTATCTCGGTGCAGAATTTTACTAAGTAAATACTCTGCGTTATTTAAAAGAAACGTATCAGCAACAAAAAAAAACAGCCCTTCACACTTATAACATAAGAATTTCAGTAAAATCCAGAAATACCACATTGATTTTAATAAGACCCGCATAGTCGATGCTATTTGCCAGTAATAGCAAACATACTTCAGTTGGAAAACGGAAAATTTATAGGATTCCGAGGAGAAACTCGTTGAAAAAAATAGAAATGTGGTATTTTAAAATTTATTGAGAAAATTAGTCCTCTAATACCAATCAGTCAAAATTACAGAGAAGCAGTCAGACAAGAAAAAAACCATGATCTTTATTTACTAGCGTCTACAAAGCACCGTATCAAAGTTTGTACATGTTCACCTCTCTTGAATGAAACATTCAATGGCACATTCAACATAAATGTAGCCTTTTTTCTGGGATTACGTAATGAGAGAGCTGGATTTGAAAAACTAAAGATATAAGTTTCAAAGTTCTGGGAACAGCATATCGTGCCGACTCCTAGAAACAGTTTTTTTAACCGATTAATTTTCTGAAATAAAATAGTGTTAAGCCATAAACTTGAAAATATTTACATTCAGTAGAGGAGAAGAGAGCTAAAAGACTCAATATTCTAAAGGAGAATTCACATACGTCTCAAGGAAAATTGCTGAAGAAGTAAAATGAGAGTTTCGGAGAAATTCGTGAAAATCACATGAAAAAAATCTTTCAGAAAACGAATAAGTTGATAATGAAGACGCGCTGAGTAGAATGTGAAACCTTGAGAGGTAGTGAATGAAACGAGAGCAAAGAAAATGAAATTTTCCGACAGAAAGTCCTCAGCTTCCTCAAATTTTTTTCGGATTTGCGAAGGTTTAGGTGAAATAACTACTGATAGAAGATGGCTGGTGAACCGGTACGATTTTGGCAAGTGCTGCTAAAGCTAAAACCGCCAAATTTTCAAAGATTAAAGCGGTTTTTACTTCCATACTGTAGCAAAAATTCGAATACGAGCGCTTCGTGGGTGGTGCGCCGAAGCGACGTGCCGGCGTTAGGGAACTGCGTGTGGTTTCGCGGTGGGACCCGCGGATACGCAGGCCGGGGTGACGACAGCTGAATCAAGCAAAGGTCATATCGAGTACATTCCGGCTACCACCACCCCGGCGATCGTTGTAAACTGGCATGTAGGGATGGCATTCTGCCAGAGAGCGTCGCTCGCTGCGAACTTGCACACGAACTGTGCGGGTTCTTCGGAGAACCTGATTAGTGGAGAGATTTCCGTAGATCACTACGGCCCTTATATCTTAGTTTTCTATATTAATAGTTTATTCGCAGAATATGTGCTCCATATACGTTGGACGTCAAATCTTCAAATATTTTCAAATAAACTTTCATCAGTTGCGAATCGAAACGAATCACTATTTTTGAACTGCCTTGGTATGTGTAACAGTACTGTACAATAATATCGGTCATTTCTTAACAAAATTTAAAAAAGCAATTAATTTGTGATGCTAAACACATGATCATTGCGATTACTTGTCGGAAGGACAGACACATGAAGGATACAAATTACAGATAAGTTAAATTTTTGCTTAAAGGCAGCACCCACTCTAAAAACGCTTTCTGAGTTCTCCAAGGATTCTGAAAGAGGAACTCAAAAAAAGGTAAAGGTTCAAATTTCTCGGCTCAGAACTCATTCC
>KN549332.1:89413-101268 GCA_000797555.1 Oesophagostomum dentatum | reverse complement strand
GGTGAGGTTAATCGAAATTATTTTATACAAAATTCTAACGCCCCAAAGAACTGAGGTGTCCATTGAAGTTACTTAATTTATACAAAAATTTGAACAATTGCAAATGTCTCTTTTGCAGTTTCGAGAAGTTTTAAAAAAGAACTGCAGCCTTCCTGCTGCTATGCTGTAAAACCAAATTCTTTCATTGAAGTATTTATTCTTAGTTATAAGCAGATGAACGTAATCATGCAAGAATCCATGAACTATTTTTCCGGTATTACCAGCGCAAACTAATTATCGTCGTAAATATACGAAAAAAAGCCTGTTTCAACAGCACTTGATATGTGAGCTCTCGAGAAATGCAACGGTATCAACAAAAAGCAGACATAAGGAGAAGAAAGCGATAAGAAGAAGAAAATGAGGAGATAGGAGTGCTGATCGTTCATCCGAGAACGTAAGTATCACCACTGTCGTTTGGGTAAAAGACGCGATGGTGCTGTCGCGTTTTCTCTTTCGCTTGTGAATATCTCGTTTAAAAAGAAGAGAAAATAAGTAGTTTTTGCTTTTCGCGCTCAGCAGACGAAGATCCGCCTAATTGTGCCTTTTGTTGGCAAATGAGCGCAATAATCGACTCAAGCTTTGTGGCTTTAATTACTTCAAACCTATCGGATACGCGGAAGGTGATGTCGCGCCTCATTAAGTGCGCCCCTAAATGGTTCACTGTAGTCTGTCTTTTAGACATTTTATCACCTTTGCAGTGTATATGCAACCATTTTTTGGGATGACTATGTTGGTAAGATAGCCTGTTGAACAGATTAGACTGCCCTGCTCGTAGCTACATAACTTTTATGATTTATTTTTGAAAATGACGTGAGTTATAGGTTTGGGGGAGGGCAGATGTTGCTGTGTTCTACTAAGAATTGCGGAATGGACAGGTTCAAATCCTTTTCTAAGGCAGTGGACCTCAGATGTCAAAAAAAATGTTTGACCATCTTTCATAGTAGAGATACGTGCTAATTTTCTCCTACAGTGCTACCATACTTTTTTTTAATTGTGTTATTTTTTTATGCGTGGTTCAGTGAGGTAGAATTTTTTACGAACCAGTTTGTTCTAGCGCACCGCTGGTGCATTAAATGAGTCGATAAATTTCGATATTGTTGTTTCTTATGCCTCACAGGCTTTGTAGAACACGATTATTACGGCCTGACGTTTCGACACAATATGGCCGTAATAAACGTGTTCTACAAGATCTGTGAGGCATAAGAAACAACAATATCGAAATTCACAAATGCCCAGGTTTCAAGAAAGGAGAACTTGGAACACTATACAAATCAATAAATAAATAAAAATATACGGATACGGCTCAAAAAAAAAAAAACGCGACAAAGCGACATCATGTCGTTTCTCCATGTCACAGTGTGAAAGTTGTGCGACTAAAACGTAGTAAAACTTCCTAAAGGCAGTACCCACCCTAAAAACGGATGTCGAGATTCAGGTAGTTTATGAAACCTCAGTGGCTGAACAGCCAAAAGCCAAAGTGAGAGCAGCGGTAAGCTGCTCGTTGCGAAGAAAACGACCGAAGCGTCGGGTACTCGGTGGACTAGTTACGAAGGATGCGGGGACGAGTTGTCTTGTCACTTTGTTTTCCACAATAGTTAAAGCGCTACAAACATTTGGTATGAGTACAGTTGCACAAGCTTTCTATGTCCTCGCAACTGAGGCGGTAATCGACTCCAACAGACACAGCGCGACGGAATGGAAAACTCGTCCACGAAACCGCGGACGAATCTTCTGGAGCGAGTTTCTCTGTCAGGAATGGGTTCTGAGCCGAGAAATTTGAACCTTAGCCCATTTTTGAGTTCGTCTTTCGGAATTCATCAAGAATTCAGAAGGCGTTCTGAGAGTGGGTGCTGCCTTTAAACCATTGCCTTCAAATGGATCATCCTTTCATAAGTAGAAATCGTAACGTCATTTGAAGCTCTTTTTTGCAGTAGAAGTATTTTTCCGGGGCCCAACTACACCAACACCCGATTGATCTACCTAGTGATATTAATTTTACATAGAAAGTGCATAAATTGAGGAGGGGGTCTCAAAACCCCTAAGACAAGTGATGCATGCGTAATTAATGTTAAAGCGTATATTTTCCAAAGCTTCTGAAGTAGTAAGAGAAAGAGCTTATTCGGGCATTGGTCTGTTTAATTTGTTCACATCTTACCTGGTGTCCTGCCTAATTTACGTACTAGCTGACTTCACAGACGACAACCATATATCCAAGTCTACTTTTTTATCGGATAACTGAAAAACGCGTGCTTTTATTGAAAGACGTCGGACCAACGTTGACACAAATTATTATTAATAATTAATGAAACAAGAAACCCAAATGAAAACAGATATCTGTACAGTACAAGCGCTATCAGTTAGCTAGTGAGACTAATTTCTAGCAAAGCCTACAACTTTTCCCACAAAATTTTAATTTTTGTCGCGTTGAGTACAGAGCACTTTCACAAAAACCTTCTGCGGCCCATTCCTTGCAATCGCGGCGACGATCTCGACATCCAATGAGGTCCACCGTTGCCTGAGAGATAGTGTGAAAGACAGAATGATGTCATGGAGGAGAAGGACAGAGCATGAAATACTGAAATGTTTTACTTGCCAGCTCAGATACATGACACCGAGCGCACGTCCTTGCACAATTCGTCGTCGTGAACTCCTTGTAGCCTCTTTTATCGCACAGATGAGGAAGGCAGCCGCTGAGTGCATCGGTGCAGTTGATCTGAGGTGTTACTATACCTAAAAATATGAGCTTTACCTGGACTATTGGAGCTTGGAAGGATAAAATGACTTACAGCACGTATTTCGAAAACAGGTATGACCTTCTGGGCATTGGTCACTGATACATTCTAAACAGAACGAGTAATTACTCGAAATATTTCTCCGTGTTATTTTCAGTAAAGCTTTGCAGATAACTCCGAAATGAGATGAACACATATCGAGACTAGGGTTCAAGAACCGCCGCTCAGTCTCATCTTTTGCTGAGGAAACCTATCCAGAAAGTATGTCACAGGAGGGCGATCTCTGTCGCGGACGAGTTTCCTTCTCATTTTGCGCCGGTGCTGCAGCGCTATTTGATTGGGTATGGATGAAGCTGCAAAATTCCCCTAGTGTTTTGTGTATAGGCTCGATATGGGCATGCTGCGCGAAAAATATGTATTTTTTGTCAGGACTTACAGTTATATAGAAACTTTTGGACATAAGACCGCTTGTAGATCTCTTAAAAATAGCCCTATACTAAAATTAATCAATCATTCATCATCAACCAATCATAGTCACTTTCTACCGCTTTGCGATCTCACTCCCTCTTCCGCTGCAAATAAACGCCTCAGCAGAAATTATTTAGTTCCCCAATGTAAGGTGACTCTGGATTTCAACAACAGTCCATCACGCGTATCCGGTTGAGTTGAATTAAGCAGTCAAATGCTTTTCGTGCGTCTTGCACACATACAATGAACTGACGGGAGAATTTCGGACTGCTGCTGAGAGCGAGACAGACTTCACACATAATCTTTTTGTAGTACTCTAAGTGAGCCGAACTCCAATTAGGGCTGCAAAAGATACGTGCTTTAGACGTCACATTGGCGGGACACCTTGTAATGGGAGTCGGCTGTTCAGTATAGTTCTTCGAGTGGTACTTCCAGAACAAAATATAGTAGAATTACTATGGGAACATTATAGAATTACTGTAGGGGATTATGGACCGTACAGTATTTCCTGCTCTAAGCTCTATTACCAAAATGATGCCGAAAGTGCGTATCGTCTGCAGCCGACGGCCAAGCTGCGCACGTTTAGTTCTAGGAAAGGACTACACATGTGCTGGTCAAGCGCAGCACCAACAACTGATCTACAATAAGTCGATGCCATCGATCGACCGCCTGCCTGCCCAATACGACACGGCACTTCGTCGGCTGAGGCCGCGCTGAGCGGCTGTTTTTTAATGATAAATTTTGTTTATTTGTGAAGTTTGGTATTGCGTTAATGTTCATGTTTGCGTTACAGATGAATAAAGCGTTCAAGTTCCGTTGCTAGTTGTATTGGGTTTTGGTTCGTTCGACACCGACTCAAAGGTTGGGAACATACATCTCTTCTACTTTTTTTGTTCTATTTCCAGCTGCGTTCCCACAAGCGGGGACCTTTTCGTTTTTTTTTCCTTCTAGAGCATTGGTGGAGGGCCAGACCTCCAAGAAAAACAAAACACTCCACTGAACCACCGAATTTTGGCCCAAAACCATTACAACACAGTCGTTTCGTAGGACTCGCAACGGGAAGGGCCCTGCTGTTGGCTGCCGACAATACACAGTGCCGACGTCAGATTAGCATGCAGGCCTAAACACGTTACATTTACCCAGATGTTCGTTTTGATGAATCGTGCTATGCAAAACGGGATAGAATCCGAACAGATGATATGCGTTCTATGCTTTCTAGTCAACATGACGTCGATAGTGCGTACCGTCTGCAGTCGGCAGTTAAACCCTACACGCGGGGCCGGGAATCCTACGAAAGAACCATATGATTCTTAGCGCGTTGTGCATCCAAAGATGTTATTTTTGTTTTGTCTCAAACATTACATTGTAAGCAGGGGACCTACTTCGAAAATGTCTGTTCCAAAACAAAAACTTTCTGTTTGGTAGTATAAAATTCTTGAATATGCTCAAACACTAACCTCCAATGGATTCTCCAACGGGACAAATTTGTGGCTGCTGTGTTGTTGTCGTTGTTTTTAGATTTGCGGTAGCTCCCCTGCTCGTGGACGTATCCGGCTTTGAGTGTGTTGTTGTTGACGTTGTTGTAGATGTAGATGTGGATAATATGCTTTGAATCTCTTCCTTTTCCTCTTCTGTTTCGTAGTCAGTGCTTCGTTCCGTAGTTGTCGTTAAACTTTCCTGAAGGCGATTTTTACTTTGTTTGACAAACAGTTCCTGTCGCACCACTTACCTCATTTTCATTCGACTCTTTTGACTTGAGTACTCTAAAAGAGCTCCTGATACTCTCAATTTCTGTCATGTCAGCTGTTGTCGTTTCTATCCACCTAGTTGCTTCCTCGTCTTCATCCTCAGTGGAGCCCTCTCCATCCTCTCCATCGATCTGAGGAGTGGTGGAATCCATCGTTAAGTCGACTATCTCAACAACTTCCATAGATTCTCCAGAAGTCGTAGTAGGCTCACTTGAGCTTTCCATCGTGGATGGCTCATTTGTGAACGGCTTGAAAGTTTTTGCTCTGACGACTGCTGCAAAATGAGCTGATGCTCGATGTACCTTCCTATGTAATAGAAGTAGCAAAGTAATTGCACTTACTAGTTGTCGTAGTCCTTTCCATGCTTTCCTTGGTTGAAGCTTCCGTCGTAGCGGTTTGATTGCCTAAAAATAAAATTCTGAAAAGTGAAATTAAGAAACATTGCATATCGTGGAGTTTTCGTTTTACCAAGTGTGCGTTCACATCCCCTTACTGGTGGCCCATCTCCGCATGTAGTGAGTAATAAACCTTGGCGATGGTGAGTTGAAAAGTCGTTGCAATTTTTATGGGTAAACAAACCGGGGCCTGCCGGTTGGACATGGCGCAAGATTAATGGTCATCTGATATGTACTTTTGACGGCTCCACCTCAAGAGGCGCCAAGGTAGGGGGTGGGGGTCCTGGCTAGAATTCTGGTCTTTAGTTCCCTTTGCCCCGCCCACTTGGGCGCCTCTTGAGCACCCTCCCTTTTGACTGTAGATAGGCACATCAATTGCGCGCTTCGGATGATCCAGAGACGTAATTTTTTAAAAATTTCTGCAGTTACAGTCATCACAACTTTGCGCTGAGTTTTCAACTCCAATCTGTGTTCATTGCCTTTTCTACACTATTTATTCTAGAAGTTAGGGCTTGTCCTCTATGTTTACTCGATTATGGTAAGTTCTGCGCGCACGTCAACGACGACGCGACTATAGAACGCGTATCATCTCCACAAATTTTGGCGCGGGATGCGGAGGGGTCGCGCCGCAGAAGACTACAGAATCACTGTAAGCAGTATGTGCAGTAAATACGTAGCGACTATAATATCAGCCGTAGAAACAGCCTGATGCTAATTTTCATGTAACAGCGCTGTCCAAACAATAGTAGCAATAAATGAGTCACTACTCACCACAACATAGATTTTCGCTACATACATACCCCGACGGACAGAGCTCCGACACGCATTCTCCAATCGCGTCTTGACCGCCCCTCAAATGAAACAGATATTAACAGATAGTAAATTTGGCTAAATCTTCACGATGGGCTGTGCTGCGCTTCTTCTCACCTACACTTCCCAAACTCTTCAACGTTTTCTGTTTCTGGAGTTGTGGTGACAGTTTTTGTTTTACCTGAAGAAGAAAATTCAGGAAAACTGCAGTGCTATCAATTAGCTTACTACTCCGAAAATAGATCACTTACAGCAGTAGTTATTAATGCACTCAGATCCTAGAGGGCACAGTCCAGCAAGGCAGGCTAAAATCAGTATAGAATTCAAGGCAAGAGAAAGAAGTTGTGGCTTACCTCCTATGGATATTTTTCTGGACGGACAAACATCAAAATACCGGCTGTAAGAGTTCTTTGAAAGAGCATATAGCAGAAATAAGGGGATAAATCGTGACATCATCTGGAACTGTGTACAAATAGCGTGTCCTTCTTTTATATGCCGCTCTCTGAAATGCTAATTTCTGCAAACGAATGGACGCAATTGTTTGTGCAGTAGGCATTGCAGCGCAGGTCAGTTCATATTATGGCAGGGGAAGTGGGTAAGACGAGTCTTGAAGTGGACTTCGTATGTGAAGAGTAGCTGGAAAAGCTTGCTTATGTTCCTCGCATAGCTTCTCCTCGAAATATTTTCACTTCTTTTTTGAAAACTTTTCTGTAGCATTCTGAATTCATAAGCTTGAAAAAGGCCTAGACTTGCTTCGATTTTCTTCGCTTATACCCGCATAACCACAAGAAGAGGTGCAAAATTACATTCTTCTTCATTTAGGGTTTATTATTTTCATGGAGCTAGTTGCGGATCGTTTTTTTTTCTCCTAATATTTTCTACCGCGCTGCTTACCAAATTGCTCGCAAAGTCGACGATGTGTTTACAGTATTTATTCCTTCACCCTTTCCTGCTCCTAGGTTACTGTGTCCGTCCAAAGTTTGTAAAGTTGGTTCGATGTTACCGCGCAATTGTGTTTAAACCAACTTTATCAACAAAAAAAAACATGACAAACAAACGAGACAACTGCTTAGTTGAAAAAGCTGATTTTTAGTTACTTAAATAGACGTTCATTGGAATTTCTTCATCGAGTAAATTTGTACTGACTTTCGTAAATATCCTGCAAAAACGATGGAAAATTCTGTTCCTCGACATGTCTATCATCTATGAGTAACGAATGATGGGCAAAGTCGTTTGGATGTCAATCAACTAGTGGGTTGCAAGCGATTTTTCTGATCGCCAAATCATTTTCATTGCTACCAGAATCAACCAAAGATTGAGAAGAAGTTGGAAAACAGAGGTTCAGCGACGTCAGCCACTGTTCTTTTAAGTCCGCCTCAAAACGTAAAATAAAAGATAAAGATAAAACGTAAAATGATGTCTCCTACAAATACATAAGATGCTACTGTATCAAGAGAACACCAGTTTTTGTCTACTTCAAAGCAACTTTGAGAATTTGAAAATAATAAACCAGGAGAGCTTGAAATGGGCATGTTTCAATCAGTAGGTAGAGCTTTTTCTTCATTAGCCTACCAACTTCGCCTTCCTCGGTTAACTGTCGTAGTCACGGCCACTTGTATCAAAGTTGTATCAAACGCGAATCTGTTGCACTCATGAATGTAACGACCAGTCTTTACGTTTAACTAACTGCAAGATTACCAAAAATCGACTGCCCAAATGCTGTAACAATATAGCGAGTAAAAGATCTCAGGACTGCTGAGGTATGAGAAACATAGATTGGTCCACTGAGCAGCAGCATAGAGCCGGCCTAGAAAGTGAAACTGGAGGAATTAGTAGCGATAGGCAGCCACGACTTCCAGGTAACGACATCCTTCAGTTGCAACGTTGGATAGAATTCGCCTTACTTAGTTTCTTAGCATGTGTGTTCTCATTGCACTAGCATGTGCGCATGGAATAACGTGAACCATCCAGACAGGTAGACTACCCACGGTTACTTTTAAAAATGTGTAACAGCTTTGTGTTCCTTTTCGAAATAAACGGGCTTATTCAAAAACTAAGAGAGTTATTTTGAAAAAACATCAAAAAACTTAACGTCGTTTCCCAAAAGTCTCCGAATCCTTCCCCTCTCTTTTTTGCAGTATTAACAACAAAATTATTCCTGCCCCAGCACTAGCTCTCACAGTACCATTTTCGAGTTTTGGCCGGATTCTGGAGGACGGATCCATAGGCCCGCCAGTCTTCGAAGAACTCCACTCTAATTCCGCTCTTCATTTAAAAAACAACTCCTTACGGGTAGGTAAGGTTGCTCGAAAGTAAATGATTTCTAGGATGAAATGTTATGTCAGGTGCAGGAGAAGATGGGCAGCTATGTAAATCAGTTCACGAATGAAATCCTAAAATTGTTCTATTTTCTCCTGCTGAGGTTTGATCTGGACCTCCAGCGTTGGCATACGCAAAAAGACACAAATTTCGTTCGGGTATTCGCTTACGCTGTTCTGGGGAGTTTCCTGTGTCAAAAATGCTAGCTAAACGGAAACTTTTAAACTCTAACCTACTCACTGTTTGCCATAAATTTTGCTTTTCACTCAAATAGCTTATGGCATTTATACAGTGGATGTGAATTCTTTGAATTAATCATGTTGACAGAGACGAACAACAAAAACGACGTTGTGTGATAAGGGCAACAGTGATTCAGACAAACTGAATGACAGCGGTTTCCATTGCTTAAAAATGTAACTACTTTTTCCCACAATATGATTCCTACGCAAAAGTAGTTTAAATTTTCAGAGCCAGAAATAAAATCAAAATTTGAAGTAGAACAAAAGCACTGCTACAACTCTCGTAATTTTAAAATGCACTTCACCAAGTACATAACATCCGAATTATCTCCAAATCGCCGTGGTAGTCAGAAACAAACAAGAACAAGTAGTCACTCTTAATAAGTAACATACATTCCTTCACTCACTATAAATTTATGTCAATGCTTAGTAATTCTGTTTAAGCTTTCAAAGTGGCACAAACAACTTATAACTTGTAACTTATAACAACTTGCTCCTCAGCAAATCCGGACAAACAACGTAATTATAACGAAGTTCGGAGAATTGACCCGTAAAACGTTAAATTTCTTAGATGTAAAACGTCTAGCACCGTAATGCGAAAAATTTCGCACTGTTTCTTCATGCTCGGGCTGCATTTTGGTACACTAGTAAGAGTCGAAGATATCACAGAAAGGCCCTGCTGAACTTACTTAGGTGCACATTAAGTGTGCCAAGAATTTATCTTCTTAAAGACAAAACGTCATAACATTTAAGCTCCTTAGTGCGAAACCCTTTCATGAGAAACTTATTCTTAGTTTCTGTACAAACATGCAGCTCAGCTGAGAAATTCAGAGGTAAAACACCTAAATTCAAGGAAAGCAGGTACATCCTTGATGTAAATAACGTAAATAAGAAGATTCCCTTCACGAGAAAAATCACAGTGTCTTTCCAAAAAAGCGGGCGAAACAAACAGTTCAAAGAGGGTTTGGCACTAGTCGCACCCCAAGCTATCTTGTACGAATCTGTCTGCTTTCTCCAGTTTTTGATGAGGCTATGCTCTTGAACGCATTATTTTTTTTCGTAGACCGGTGCTAACAGTGCCAATTTTAAGAAAATTTAAGTTTATTTCTCTTACTACCCACATTTTAGCCTCGTAATATGACTCACCGCCGTCACATGCATCATCACATCAAATCCTTCATTCACTAAAGCCTTTACGCTGGTCTTTTGTGACATTTGGAAAAAGCATAGGTGTAACACCTTTCTGACAGATCAAATTAGAAAAAAATTTCCAGAAACATGGTAGGAGCTGCATAATGGCTATACAAATATTTAAAATCCCTGTGTTCTTTTCTTTGAAATGATATATGACTTGCTGATAATTTGGTTATTGCAGGGGATTTTCTGCTGAAACATTGCTGCCGTTACTTGCTGAGCGAGTGGTACAACCCTAGTACAGCAAAAGTGTCAAAAACTCGTTTGCTTTGTATTTGTGCGAAGCCAGTTGTGCACAAGCTTAACTAGGGAAGAGAACCTGGGTCTGGTGGCATGGGCTGGCTCTTTGAGTCACCCGAAAATCAAGCCCGGGAAATTGTGGAAGACGCTTTAAACAAGAAAGCGTAAAATTGATGAGCTCGTGAGAAAATGCCGAGTCCAAGAAATAAGCAGGTGATCTGTTTTACCATATTTCGTGGCTTTTTGGTACTTCCTGATATTTTAGGGGTTGCTTGAAGCGTGAATGCAGGTGCTACTGAACTATGAGAGGTAGTAAGAGGAGTACCCAAGCTTATCCCGACCAGTAACGTTGTTCGTTTAATTTTTTTCATTTCTGAAAGAGTGCTTAACGAAAAGCCAGCTCACCACATGTCCTACATGTGTAGATTTCGAATTAGAATTTTTTACTACTGCCTCCAAACGGTACAGAAACAAACGGCAAACTGTAACCTTCGGACACAGTTGTTTTGCGTACGAGGGTCTCCAGAGAACCAGAAAGATCAAGGAAGTAAAGGAGTGGACAGAAGGAGCCGAAGCAAGCATAACTTGGTATCGAAATGTGTTGAAATGCGACACTCTTCACGTGTTGACTGTGGTCCTCGATAAGTCGCGCGGAAACTCCTCCAAAACGCTCACACCTCCCGACGCGGTCACGCACGCCTCGCGATTGAGACGCTGAATCGCTTGAGCAGCATGTCTACTTAGGTATGCACTTCCACTCACTCCCTCCAAACATGACAACACTACAGCGATCGGCCCGTCACTTTTGTTTCAGAAAAAGCGCCTTTGCAAATATTTACTCATGCTATCTCAACAATAAGAAACTCTCATGAGATTTTATGCCTGATGTACAACCCGGCAGTTGACCCAAAACTGATAGCAGACAGTGTCAGAGGATGAAACATATTCAAGCAAGATACTGTAGTCTCTGTAGAAGCTTCAACATAAACTCTTTCGTGATTTGTTCGAGGTTCGATGCCAGTACAGGAACTCGATTCTCCTTATATTCGACTATGTCCCGGTATTCACAGTGAGCAAGATGATTGCTGAGCTCCTTGGCTGGCTCCCAGACGTACTCCGGGGTTTTGTCGGCAACTGAGAAGTCAATGGCCTGGAAATAGCGGATATTTTCTGGAGAATGGTATGATAATACAGAATTGGTAGTAATCCAGAAACAACTCGAAGTTGTAACCAGTTGTAATGACTTAGGCAACGACCGCTAAAATTAATGAACTAAAAAAGATTGAGTCCACAGAAGTAAAATACTCTACTTTTAGTTCAAGTATAGACAAAAATTTCAAGTTGAAGTCGTCTACAGACCCAAGATTGAATAAGAAGCTACTGATCTGCTAGCCACCATCAGGTGCATCCGCTTTTCGCCTGCTGAGGCTCTTGTTTGTATACCAGACTTGGACATACAGTATTTGTGATCGCTTTCGCATAAACTTGCATATTCAAAAAATACCTTAGAAATCCTGTAATCAATCACACCTGCGGTGTTTGTCAGATGATAAAACGTAGTGCCTAGATGATCTTTTCAGCGTAAAATTCAAAAAAATACCCTTGCTTTCAAATCTAATTATTATGTTGTTGCAGGTACATACATAACTGGAATGTATTCAGCGCCAAAGT
>KN549332.1:46590-57808 GCA_000797555.1 Oesophagostomum dentatum | reverse complement strand
GGGGGGGCCTATACGGTAGGCGCTGCCGACACGTCTGCGCGCTTCCAATCGACAACGCTAGGCGGCAGCAGCGTGCAAACGAGTCGGCATCTTGCCATAAAGGCTCTTTCAGAGTGCCGCGGCGTTTTGACGCAGCGGCAAATGGGAAAAGTGACTGGAATTTGATAGGAGAAGCTTTGCCGACTTCAACAATTCAGGAATACTGCTAGACCGACGAAGAACAATAACTAAAGCCAGACAATACAGAAAGACTGGAAGGAAAATGCCGGCCCCATCCGGTTTTGCTTAACAGTAACCCGCGGGCGCGGCGCAGGCTGTTCCGTGCAGGACCAACAGAAACGCCTCAACATAGGTGGCAGCTGGTGCTTAGCCAACATGTTCGAACATATCGATAAAAGATGTACCGACGCCATCGCTTCTGGCTTGACCTGAATAATGGTTTCGCAAAAGGTTTTTTTGGTTTTCTAGCGGTGTTATTCTACCTCATTCTAAGCCCCAGCACGTTTTTTAGCCCCTTTGCCAAGAAAAACAAAACAAGCTAGATTGTATATTTTGCTTGTCGCTTTTCCGATCGCACACTTTCAGGATATACCAGCTGCGGCAAGAGAAAAGGAACTTGCACTCGTAATCAGCACTAATTCAGCGGTGCTGTCAAGGTTCGTGCTAACTCTGGCAATAAGTCTCAGCCTTGTGGCGAAACCGGAGCGCGCATCTGCATTTCACTCATCATGAGGAAACAGTTACACATTGAAGGACCCCTCTAAAGTCTTCCGCTTAGGCTTAGCGGCGCTGATCATGGGCTTTCCGCCAAGTTTGTGTAGGTCGCGCGCGGAATAGCCTTCACCGCGCCCGCTGGTTACTGTAAAGCAGGACCGGATGGGCCCGGCATTTTCGTTCCAGTTACAGAAAGAACCACTATCACCACCAGAAGACTATCTAGCGCGCTCTGCATCAGCTATCAAGCGGATCGATAAATCGCCTGCATGGGTGCGCCACTAAGCATCCACATGCGACTCGCCTCAGTAGCGCGACTAAAGCTCCCTCAGAGTTGGCGAGCTCGGCGAGCTCGCAGTGTTATACGGGCAGTCAAACGGCTGCGTGGCAGCTCCTACAGCATTGGTGAGCTCGCTGATCTCGTGCATTATGCAAGAGGCTTAGTATACCTTAATGCTACATCGACGGCTATGTGCACTCGCTCGTGCCCACTCCACGTTCATTTATCGGTACTTAGTCGAAAGTTTTTGCATACGACCTTACTACTGTACTCTTACAGTAACTAGGGCGACAGCACTCTGCGACTCGTTGTCCTTTTGAGAAATTTCAGTTTTTTTGTGTGTAGAATGAAAAGCACTCTGAAACTTACTGATGTCCTAAGGAAAAAAGGTGATGTGGATGGGACAAGGCCCTCTTCATAGCTGCAACACGACTTTTGTTCCCTTCCGGGTTTGAGTGCTGGAAGCACTTTGTTAAGATTTCTCTTTTACTTACATAAGAGGAACTTACTTGTCTAGCGACTGTGCCATTCATATCCATGGTATTAGAGCGACGGAGTTGTAGACGTAATAACTGGTATCAGGATTCCTTTTTGATTAAAATACGACATAAAGAATGAGATGTTTGCGCAATCACGCCTTACTAGTACTATGATGATGTTGATGTGATTTGACAGGTGGCGATTTGTGTGAACAACCATAGGTGGAACTCTATCGTGATTTCACTAGATCTTGCTCGTGACCGAAGTTTAAAAGAAGCGTCGATATTAAGTTCCCAACTTCTTGCGAAGTTGTAAAACTCAGTTATTGGAGTGGATATTTTGGTATGAAGCCGAAATTACTTGCAGATTATATATTACAAGCACAGGAATTACTACTAAGACGGTTCTTGCCTAACGGAAAAGGAAAATGCTGCCGGAAAGAGAGTAAAATTTTTAGAAAAGTACTTCCCAGAACTGTGATATATCTTCCAGAACAAGTTATTTCATCGGCCACGTATTTACACAGTAAACTATGAACTAGTCTAGTTCCTTAGGATTATTACTTACAATAGAAACTCCAGCCTCAGTAATCTGATTACTCATCACGGTGACAGATGTTAGTGCTGAAATTTCAGAGACGACAAGTTCGTGATATTGGTATTGTTGACGGTATTTACGTCATGCACTTTGTTGCATTCCAGATTTCGAAGAAGACGACTTCACTACAAATTTTGGCCGGTAAGAAATCCGCATAACGACTGGTTTGGCATAAATGTTAGGTCAGTGCATAAATTCGTGCGGTTTCGAACACAAACACTTCCTCACAGAGATCAGTACGGAGCAACTTGTTGTAGACATTTTATAGTTCTTGCCCTCTTATACTAGAAACATATTGAGATAACGAATTTTACATATTCACAAAGATTTTTTTACCGTTTAAACTTAAACATTGTCAAATTGAGGAAATTATATATTACTACTATTTACTTCTAAACAATCGAGAACTTCTCATTGTACGTGAATAGAGCATTTCACTAACTTTAACCCGCAAGTTATTCCAGCTTCCCGGTCGCATGAATGGCGACAAAATCCACACAAAATTGAACTTTACCGTATTTCGCAAATTTCGCTATTTCTGGGATTTTGAGCTGGTTCCAGGCGCACATGCCTCGATGTTTAAAAGTATGCATGTATAAAAATTTGTTGGATAGGCTTGGTTTGTCCAGTAGAAGATGGTAGCTCATTTTTGATGTCAGAATCAGCCATACTCGAGTTACTTCGACTTTTCTGCAGGAATTTCTTTCTTTAAAAAATTTTGAAGTCGCAGAGCGCATTTGCACCTGCACTTTTGTGATATTGCTGGACTGCCTTACTGGAACAGTCAGGTAAAAATGTTGGAGAAGCGTTTAAGGTTTGAGATTCTTTTTTTTTTTGCTCGCAAGAACCTCCCGCCATCCAATAGTGATAAAAATCCACATACATGGACCTGCCTAGAAATCCAAATATTACTCAAATAGAGGAAAGCGAGATCTATTTGATCGTTTATTTCATTCTTTTAGTTACTAACGTTCTGAGGGGAAAATGGTTGATGCTAAAAAAAACCGCACAAATTTGTACACCAACCTACAGGCAGTAGTTCCCTCTGCTGCATGACAGTATACATAGCTCACTCGTAGTAATCTGCGATGACTAAGAACATCTTCTGTTTGGTTGACGATTATTTACAATATACCGGTCGGCCCTAGACACCCACGCATTCATTGTCTGCCCTTTCGGAAAGTTCAGTCAGGTTGTCTGCGGAAGTAGAACATTATTTTCACGTTCTCCATGATGGATTGGTACGTTTCTGTCCATTTCAATGTTTTCAGTGGTTCAATCATTGGCAGGCTGTCATGACGACTCTTCATTCTTGTAAAATTTTACGTATTCAACAAGCTTATGAGGTGTAGCTGAGAGATGACCGGTTATCCGTGTTCAATAGTTGAGCAGGATTTCATTATACGAGAAGTTGTGCTGTTTTAAAGGACTTAATTGCAAATGAATGGCAATTGTAGTAAAGCGGAGACAAATAGCATGTAAAGAAGCAATCTTAAAACAATGTCGGCTTCGGCCAGTTTGATCGAGAACAGTGCTGGGCGGAGCTACGCGTAGCGGTCGCATGCGGCTGCACAGTGGAAGCGGCTTTAGGGGTGGCCATGGTATTTTCGTTCGCCTTACTCTGGTCACTTCGTGAGTATCCGCCTCCAAAATTAGTAAAATACAATGTGAATCAATATGTAGCACAGGAATTCAAATACAATATATAATAAAAATGGAGCGGCTGCATTTGCGGTCGCCGAATGCACGAAGTGGACTGCCTACATTAGAGAGTTCGGTAAGATATCCAGAGCTATAGTTGTGAGATCTGCATAAATGACACAGAAGGAACAAAAATGGACTGACGTCGTTGAAGCCCATATGTCTTATGGTAAAAACGCCGTTTAGCATAAAAGAAAATAATTTCAAGAACAAAACTAGCCAAGCAAACAAAGAACGATATTACAAATATGAAAAATAGCTGCCCAAGGTGATACTTCAACGACAGTTTAGTTTTTCGAGCCTAAACGTTGGTCATATTAGGAATTTTGGTAGGATTTAACGAAATTGCTTTACCTGCACAGTGGAGTCCTCGGCTTCCTTCTTATGAGCGTAACCCGGACCTACGGTAATTTGGGGTATGCCGGGCAAGACTTCGACTAGTGCCTTATTGAACCTGAACCGTAAATACTGAGAACAACCTTACAGTTTACTTTTTGTAACTGTTACTTTCAGATGTAGACAAAGTAATCTATTTCCACGCTACGCCGACGTATGCGAGCGTAGACAGAAGAATATATGCGTACGCAAAGCGTGCGGCGGCGAAGGAGTCACAGAGAGAGGTAGAAGAAAAGAGACGGAGAGGTAGGGATAAATCGGTAATCCTGGTAATCCTGGCAGTATCGTACGTATATTAGTATTCATCTTGAAGAGTGAAAGGCTAGACTTATGCGCTGTAGTACCACTACAGTCATGCGTCTAGCCTTCTATGCTGCTACTGTTCTCTTTTCCAAAATAACTCGGCACTTTTCATGAATACCGGCTTAAAAAATCGGAGTTTTTACCTTTCGCTCATATTCTCCCTAAAAGCACTTGGACTTGAGAAATCACACGCACCCTCTGTTCTACAATCGGGACCGATTCTAAACCGCGCGCGCGGTTAAGTTGACGGTGGCACAGTGGGCAATCAACTCATTTTTCTCTAGTTTCCGGCCAAAAGTTCATTCATTCATTCACTTATTACATGGAAAAAACAACGATATACATAATATTTTAAGTGTCACAATATGTATTTAGAAGATGCTTAATCTGATTTAAATTTAGAAGATGCGACAGGTTACTTGACTGAATGATGGTAAGTCTCTAGATATCTAGGAGCAAGGTACTTGTCAACCTCTCTTTTAAATAGATATAAATTGTTAGGCAGTCATCTATATTAACTGAATTTCGCGTATTCCAGTGAGACTCTGTGGCAGAAAAAAGCTCGTCTAATGGTAGTTTTTGCTTTAGTGATAAGTAATTTTAAGTTGAGTTTTTTTCTGTATTCTTTCACTGCTGCCTACCTTTAGGGTTATATCAAGTGCACTAAAGTTCACCTTCTTGGCGAAATGAAAACAAATTAGCTGACTGCCCTCTGCTTCACCGTCATTTTGGCGAGGTTCAGAAGCAGCCTCTACTGTGAAACAAAGAGTATTTCATGTATAGAAGCCACTTTACCCTAAAATGAAAGCAAAGCTTATCCAAGAGAGGAAGCATTCGGAAAGTCTCCGAATCGCTTCAAAACTCCCGCAGTTTTGAGGAAATTTTGGTATGTATAGCTACGCGATAGCTATTTCATCATCTATCTACCATAACCCTACTGGATGGTCTTATCGCGCAAAGCAAACACGATAATAAAGGAGAGATCGAACAGCCCTTCTATATAATTTTTGAACGTTTCAGAGCGGTTTTTACCCTACGGGTAAACATGTCTTAACCCTAGGATAAAGTGATAATAATGTGGAATAACTGTGACTTTTGAGCTAGTCAGCTCAACATCTCAACGCCAAGTTTCAGTGAAAATTACCGCTTTTGACTTCTAGGGCCTCTATTATGGAGTAGTGCTGGGAATTTTGTAAAAAAAAAGCAATGCACTCGAATTGGGCAATATAATACATTAGCGATAACGGTTATCATTATGCGCTTTCGCGAACAAACTGACAATCCTGTCTCTTATGACTGAACTTACAGATATATCCGACAATGCCTGCTTACACCCATAAAATCTGGGCAAGAAATTTCACCCAAGTTTCTTCCAGTGAGTTTCTTTAGCTTGCTAATTGCAAAAATCGCACCTATTTACCGTTCTTATCTATCACCCCTCTGGAGAGTACCACCCCGGATTCTCTCTGCTGAAGTACGAGGTCGACAAATAAGTTCCTAAGCATTATGCGAAAAAATCAGTTATTTCCTAATAGGTCGAGAGCTGCTCGAAGCCACTGAGCAGCTCTTGTGTTATTTAAAACTGAACACCTTCGCTGTTTCGGAATTTTGCTCTTTCCTGCATCCATCTCTTTAACAAAGTTCTACCATAAGAAAAAGAGCGACTCCTGTTAGTTTGGTGCAACCTATCCATTCCAAATTGCAATGAATGTATAATACGAGGCAGTGATTAGGTTTCCCTAATTTTACCCTAAAAATAACAAGGATAACCCTGCTTCAACTGCACGATTTTAAATAGGTTGAGAACTAAGTATAGAGCTTTGACGCGGATGTCTAGGAAGTCATTTTCCACCTCATTGTCTAGAAGCCTGCTCCGGAAAAATTCAACTATGTTGTTAAAATTCTACTCTAAAGTTCATCGCATGCAGTGACATGGCCTATCCCGGCTACATAGGTAGAAGATTATTACCTCTGAGGTGAATGACTTCCGAAAATATTTTTAAAAATTCTCAAAGAAAGCGTAGGAACTTAGTTGCCACATTAACATATGCCGCAAACGATAGCGTGGAGACGAGCACAGGCCCAGGACTGGACCACATCTCGGCTGATCTTCTTCGGGCTGGCGATCATCGCCTTCACGAAATCCTATCGGCCCATATGACGTTGTACTTGCAAAAGGAGAGGATCTCGAGCCAGTTGAGGACCTAATACTGTTCTTCTGTAAAAAAGGGCAATCGTGGAGATATTCAAAACTGCCGTCCGTATGCCTTCGGAGCGCACTGCACACACTGCTCACAAAACTCATTCTCGTTCGCGTACAAAAGACATTGAATAAGGCTCCCATACTGCCCACCTCTCGTCCTTACCTTCGTTGACTACAAAAAAGCATTCGACAGCATCGGGACGAACGCCATACTTTCTGCCTTTGTAGATCAAGAAGTGGATGGATCCTACGCGAGAACTGTAGCTGACTGCTGTAACGACTGTCTAGCATCGCCCTCTTTTAATAGCATTCGGAAAGAGAGTACTTCATGGCGACACTATATCACCAAAACTACTCACCACCGTGTTGCAGTGGATAATGAATTCACTCGAGTGAGACAGAAGGAACTTATTTACTAATGAACGATATCTCTCCAAACTTTGTTTCGCGCACGACATTGTTCTCTCTTTGAGAAGTATCGGTGACGTAGAAACGATGCTGAAGGGATCGGAGGAAGCATAGAGGAGTTTCGGACTGTGAATAAATTGGAATAAGACACTGTTCTGAAGAATGCCTGTAGCGAAAGAAAAATAATGGAACTGGAAGGCTGCCCTACTGCGAAGGTGCCTTTCTACTGTGGTTTGGACGCTCGGTGAGCATGGAGAACGATCCGGAAGAAGAACTAAAGGAGGAAAAGCAAAGTATCCTAGGCCGCCTACTTGCCTCTGAGCGAGGCCGCTGACCACCTAACGAACTTGGAACCTCGTGCCCATCTGTTCGATTCACCATCGTTCCAGCACTCTGTCAAACAATTAAGACGCGGACTGATACTGCCTCCACGTCCAGAAGGACACTAACCACTCACAGAGCGCTTGAGAGGTGTCTCCTGAAGTATAGCCGACGAACTCAACATCAAGTCGGACCTTCTAGTTCTGGTCTTAGTGGGATGCCCTGTCTCCGCGTCCCGGTGGGATGTGTGTCAAAGGTAAAACGCTGATGAACCGGTCACATCGTGAGAAGAACTAACGTCAAACGGACGAAGAGAACCTTGGAGTAGATTCCAAGTGAAGTGAAACGTCCTCGAGGAAGACCTCCAAAAGAGATAGACGGACGTGTTTGTGGGAAAGATGAACCAGTTGAGAAATCAGCTGGGTGCGAATTAAGAAAACGGAGTGAAAACTCGTTTTGAGGTAAATCAAAAGTATTACCACCTATTGCTAGCCTTTGTAATATTGCAAAAATGAGACTGCGGCAGGAGTATGCCTTTTGTCTACTGACGGGTCTACAGATAGGTAGGTCTCCTAGACCAATTTACAGCGAGATATGAAGTTTTGAAAATTCTAGGGTACAGCAGGGAATAGTGCCTAGCATTCTTAAATTCTGTTATAGTAACTTAATAACTCACAAGTTACACAGAGCAGCATTTCCCGAACTAAATGCGTGTCCAGCATAACTGATAATACCAGTTGTATCACGTATAACTGTCAGTCCCCGTTTCCGATCCCAGCTACTCACTGTCTGAGGCAGGAGTTCGATGTCGTAGGTTGAGAAGAAAACGCCTCCTCTTCTATAAAGTATATCGTTGATTTTATCACATTATTTCTACGAGATATTTTTTTTCTGGATATCAACTCACTTAATCTCCGCAATAAGGTCGTTTTCGTTTTCATGCGTTACCACTGGATTATACTTCATAATCTTTTTAATACGCTCAATATTCCGTTCGTTGGATCCTTCCAGCTCCAAATCAGCGTAATAAGTCAAATAACGCTTCTTGTGCTCCAGCAGTGCTGAAATATAATTGACTCCACTCCCTTTTAAGCACTCGAAGGACATAGGTAAGTATGGCGATAGAGCACTTAGCAGTTCATCTTGGTGATAAAATGGGACTGCGGATGTAGGAGGTGCAGTGAGTTTCGAGTTCATTGAGGATTCGTAGTACTGGGTAACTACTACCATTACTGCTATCAGTATTCCCTCGAGTACCTAAAAAAAAAAATGTCAATTCGCTACCTCTCAAAAGAAGGCAGAAGACGACTCACCATAGCAGATGTCGCTGTTGGATCTAGCACCCTTTGTTTTAGCATTATGCCGAAGGTTTCCTAAGGTTTCAAACTCTCTTTGTGATTACAAAGTTCTAAGTCAGTATTCCTTTCACCTACCAGAATGCTTCCTGTAAGAATGCTCACGTTAGAAGATGGCCGTCGGTCAATTAATATAGCTATGACAAACCTAAAAAAAAACAGTGTACCTCTACAGAAATTGAGAATAAGATCTTGAGTGCAGAACATGCAGCGGCGCGCTGGTTCCAAGTGCTGACCAGGGCTGTGCGTTACAAACAAAAAATCTTAATTTCGTTAATCCACTAATTCGTTAATCTGGCCCAAAAAACTGCCGTTTCGTTAAAATGCGTTAACTCGTTGATTCGTAAATCGCTGTTGAGTAACTCTGCAACTCGGTCGTAAAGAGAGTGAAGCCAAAAAATATTTAGAGTCAAAATCACAGTTAAAATTGTGCGGATACGCTGTGCATTTCACATTCTTCAAAGCAAATACGGAGACCATATCTATTACATGAACTCCTTTCAGAAACATTCATGAAGTACACTTCAGAAAAGCCTAGATAAGATAACAAAGTTTTGGAGAAAACTTTTGAGAGAGATGCTTTTTAAATATCCTAAACCTTGAAAACCCGAGTGCTTAATTCTCATTCTAAACATTACCAGGGATCTATCCAGGATCACTATCTTTCATTTACATGAGTCAGTAGAGAATTTGGCGACAATCCAGGTCGGAATTACTCAGATTTCCAAAAGGTGCAGAAAGAATCTCCCGAGTCTTTGCAATCTTAATGCGATGAAAGAAATTGGAAATATGGTGCACAGGAATTCAGAATATACCAAGAAGTGCTTATTTTCGAGAGAAAAAAAAGAAAGCCGCAGTCTATCTGACCTAAGTGACAAACCTGCTATAAAGAGCTGTTTTTGATACATTAACGAAAACGGATTTCTGCCCATCTGCGTTAATTCGTTCTTTCGTAACGATCGCCCAGAAGTGGCCGTTAATCGTTAATGCGTTAATTCGTTACCGTTATAACGCACAGCCCTGGTGCTGACCCATGCAAGGAGTACGCTTGTTGATTGCGGCGCGCCCGCGGTGACGTTCAGTTTCCTTTTTCGGGCTCTACTATCACATTATGAACTGTATAGTTGTGACCATACCTTATCATAGCCACACCCAAAATCGTTACGAACAGCATCATCCATATCTGCGTGGTGAATGTGTTAAATATAAAGTTGCGAAAGTCGCTCTCAGGTGGACGATTTATAATGTACACTTGCTGAAAGAGCTTATAATAGAAATAAAAATGGAAGGCTAATGTTACAGAAACTGCACCGAAATTCACCTGAAAATAGCGTATAGGGAATGCGAAATGAGCAGCTCCCATACGTTCCGGAGAAATCCGCATGGAAAGTCCACTCATGTCAATTTTATTCGTGGCTAGTAAACCCATAACGCCACTGTAAAAGGATAAGAAAGATTTTTTTCCAAAACATTCGGCACATATTATACAGCCCGCTATAAAGGCGACTTCTACGGATCCAGTAGTTATAGCCGATTCACCTGACAAGCGCGCGTCTGCGAGTGGCGTGAAGGACCGTGATGGGCCGTGATTTTGATCGATACAGCTGAACTGTGTGCCATGCTCGCCCTGCCGTGATATGCCAAAACTCACGTATACACGCACTTGTCAGGTAAATGCCTAGCTCACACGCGGCCATTGCCGGCTAATTACCGTATAGTAGCGTATGAGCAACAAGTACACTTCAAGATTTTTTAATGTCTTCAATGTCACGGCAAAAATGGGAATTTTCGGGCCTACATTCGTTCGAGCTTAGACGATTTAGTTCTAGCCTAATACCTTCTCCATTTTAAAGGCGAACTACCTGAAATTCCCGTCCGGCTGCAAGCTGCCGAAATCGTTGACCACACCAAATTCGTTTTCAGTGTCGACCTGAATATGCGTTTCGAAAATATCCTTCTCCGTAACTGGTTTCATGTCCTATGCTAAGAAGCAACTTACGATTTCCCACTCCCAGTCAAGCAATTCCATAACGATTCTAATTATTTCGACTTCAGCTCCAGGTTTAGGACAGGGGTATCGCGGTAGTAGCCGAAAACAGTTGAATGCATCGGGGTCGTGCTCGAACACACCAACTCGGATTGGCCTTCCAAGGGGCGATGGCATATGTAAGAGAATTTACATTGTTTTTCAGTTATAATGGAATGTTTCTGGCGTACTGAAAACGGAAATAGATTAGCAGCTGCAATTCGGCACACCCTTCATCTTTGAGTGTTTGCCTTCTCGGGCACTAGAATCAAATGACATTATTGAAGCAAGAATGCATCCAACAACGAAAAAACCCGAGCATTCTCTACCACACATTCTCGCTTGTTCAGTAAAAGCAGGTTCCCTTCCAGGACCGAGTTTGGTGGTTTAATTTCAGATAGTATGTCTTTCCTCTACAGCAGGGATGTGCGGAA
>KN549331.1:88773-99023 GCA_000797555.1 Oesophagostomum dentatum | reverse complement strand
TTTGCTAAGCAGGAAAGGATAAATAGTTGATGGAACAATAACGAACTGGACCTGTACCATTTGCCACAGCCTGGCGTAGCTAGAAAAGCCCTAAAGTGTGAAAGCGTAAGTTTTAGTCTATAGGGAGTTATGGTGTCGCAAATGCCACTTAATTTTCTATGAAAAATACCAAAAATACTGTATTTTACGCCAGTACCAGCGTGCTCTATAGCGCTCCATTTCTGGTATTTTTTAATAGAAAGTTGAGTGGCATTTGTGACGTCATAACTCCGAGTAAACAAAAACTTGCGCCTTCGCACTTTAGGGCTCCTCTAGTTATGCCAGCACTATGGAACAGTATTGTCCCGTTCGTTATCGCTCTGCCAACTGTTTACCCTTCCTGGTACGTAAAAATTATCTTAACATGGAGCGAATGTAGCTAAAGATGAATCATTCAAGTTGCTCATCTTCTGCTGCTACTTCACCACTTCCGAGAAGGAAATGCGCTTAGCTTTAATAGTTATGCACCCACATGAGTTTATTCGAAATTCGAAAGCGTTGAAACAGTTTATATCTTGCTAATCCAACTAAAACTTCATTGGATACGTAAATATAAACTGTTTCAAGGTTTCGGTTTCCAAATGGAACCCTTTGGATGCATAACTCTCAGCCCTAATTTTGGAACATAAAGTGCGAAGTTGCAGAAAGGGGCTGCTTTCTGCTTCGGTGGGACCTAGAGGAATCAACCTCGTCTTGTGGGAGTTGACCGTACACTACTCTCGAAAGCTTCTAAATTGGTTCGAAACGCCGTTCATCAGAGTGCTGACCTTGGACGTCCATTCACGCGCCTGCCTCCCCACTCGACGAAAACTGGCAGTAACTAGGCGCGGCAGAGCGACCTTGCGCAAATCCATTCATATAAATAGTCACACAGGCAGGCAATTGTTGATCTTTGCCTTTAGAAAAATTACTTCAGCAAGTGTTTGACTTAGTTAGAGAACATGCATAGGAACTGCTTTCGAAGTTATCGCTTTAATGAAAAATGTAACTGTTGAATCTTCGTAGCATAGAACTTACTTGGAGAAAAAGCGATAACTTTCAACACTGACATCTTACCCAAGCAAAGATTTCATATACCTTCTATTTTTAAGCGCCGCGTTCCAAAGCTGCCGTTTCCTTCACCGGGAGTGCCCGTTTTTTTCTTCATTTCCAGCTAGGCTGGCTCAACTAATTGTTGTCTCGACGCTATAAAACATGCTAGACGGTACTGAAAGAGAATCAAGCGCTGTTAGACGACGCTACCAAGGTAAATAAAAAAGAAATCTTGACAAAGCCCTTTTCTTCGTTGAAGAAAAATTTCCGTATATCAGATATAAACACCGTAGTAGACCTCAATTCAGCTGTCGACCGGTAACCCACGTTGTTGTATGTGGCTCTCCTATCCGAGCTCTTATTAAGCCCCTAATTTTCAAAATATCTTGAACAACGGTCATAAGCAGTATAGGATTCTAACTGCAAGCATGGCTTGCTGCGCCCATATTTGCTGCTCTGCCAAAACGGTTTGAGAAAAAATATGCGAATCTTCATTCTTTGGTTGCAAATTTCAAATGTGTTGCAATTTCTTTTTATTTTGTCTGCTTACAATCGTGCCTTGAAAAGTGCTCTAATGCCTTCGCTTTTTGTTTCTGCAAAAACTTGTTTGCAGCTACCACGGGTCAAACAGAACTTTTTTCCCTCAACCAGTCACACTACCATTTGTTTCCTATTAAACATTTCGCTATGTGGATCTGGAACTTTACGACTGCATCCTTGATTAAATAAACAGATAATTCGTTCAAAATAGTCTCAAAATGGAAACAGTTGACAGATAAAATAGCAGAAGTTTCTAAGCAGAGCTACTTGGCCGAGATTTCGAAGTGCAACTGTACTTTGTACTACTTACTGTACTTTTGGATTTGAAATAATTGAATTTTATGAATATGTATAAATTTTATCTCTTCTTACGTTAGCTACAACTGCTTTACTTGCTACTTTTCAACATAATTAGCAACCCGTTCCGACTATGTTGCTTGAAAACTCGTTTCAAATAGCTCGCAAATAAGCCAAACTACGCGGACGTAGCGGTCTAAGTGGATGCGCAATTTGGGCAGAAGTCAACGACTGAGGTCGTTTCATTCACAGTTGCTGCCCTGAGCACTTATCGTTGGGGCTAGCGCTGAAGCGGTTTATTTTGTATCAATTTGTCCGCGCGGACTCCTTCAGCTTCGGCTTTTCTCCCCTCGAGGTCTTCAGCCTAAAGCAAAAACTCTGGTTTATTTTGCGCTGCTCTCGGCTACATGCATTTCGCACTTCAAAACGAATTTTCACTGATCACGCCGATCGTCTAAGATAATTTGGGGCATATGTTATATCTTTACGCTCTATCTTGTTTTTTTTTAGCAATGTTTTGAGGTCTACCAGTTCCCCATATTCTGGACAGCCCACTAGTTATCAGAAGAGGACTTCCTTCGGAACAATAAATTTTTATGTGTAATGTGTAATGTATGTGGAAATGAGTAAAGTCAAGAAGCGCTTATTGGAATCAGCGGTTTTGACATTCGGTGCTGGGATTCATGAAACTTCAGTCTAGCAGGTTAGCATAGCCGCCACTAGAACGAGTGGAATAAACATTGACTTCTAATCATCTGCTCTTTTTATCTGATACGTAAGCCTGACAAATCAATGCTTTATTCTGAGTTGTTGTGGATAGCCTGGCTTGCCGAACCAAAGTTCCGTGAATCCCAGCCCTGGACATCTCCGCATTTAGTAAGTGAAGTCCTTTCCTAGCGTACCAAGGATTTTCAGGCAAATATACATTCGTATGTGGTTTCGGCGTAAAACACCTTCTGCAGAGCGGGGTGCAATGCGCCAGCTGATTCGCTGCAGAAGCAAATAATTTGACTAATTCAGCAGGTAACTTCTGCAGTTTCGCTCCCAGGTGAGATTAATAAGTGAGTCATCTTACAAGAAATATCCCATTCTATGGCATCGACTGATTGACACTAAAGACGCATGTGGTAACTGCCGAATGCAGGTTGTTCGCAATTAACGGGAATTGCCGGCAGGACGACTCAAGTGGTTCCTTTCCCGTCGTTCGTCCGACGTGTTTCTCTCGTAACTGTGACTCTTCAAACCTCACACCATATAACTGCTCCAAAAATTAGCTCACATGGCAGATTCACCGCCTCACTTTTCCTTCTTTTTGCTGTTTATGCTGCCTGCTTTTGGTTATTTTTGGTAAAGCTCTTAAACATCAGCTGTCAAGAAAACAACTATTAGCTTTCTTTACCGTAAAAGTGCATTGTTGTTCCAATAGATAGCTGAGATACTGCAAACTATGTAGTTAGCTTGGAGCCGCTTCTTAGTCTGATTCCGATTTTAATCGTCTTTATCTCCCTCTACCCAACTTTACTAGTTTTCTTCCCTTTTTTGGATACGCCAAAACAGCAGCAATGAATAAGACTTTAGCTTCCAATTTTCGTTTTATAGCTTCACTGTAGCATCCTAAACCCCTTATCATTATTAAGGACAACATGAAATACAGAGCCTCTGATAGCTAAGGCGAACGTGGAGTAAGTGTAGTGGCTGGTCATATCCAAAAAATGCTGCTGGATGAAGGCTTATCGTATTCTAGTCTAACTCAGACTCCAGCTCGTTTCTTTTTTTTTACAATAACACACAATAAAACAGGTGAAAAACTGTGCTTGAAATCCGATCCAGAACCTCTCCGTCCGTCGAGCTGTAGCCGCAAGTAGTTAACCTTCTTTGTGAATCGTAATTTCCTATAAGGAATTTACTAATGCAATATTTTAAGAAAGGACCGCTTTCAAACCTAAAACTGTTCAAAATGCTGGACTAGGTTAAGAAAGCTACCACGAAATTCCCGGTTATGATTTGCGCACTGCATATTCTCAGATGTCGAAGCCGGTGCGGGTGTGCGTATTAGAAAGTACTTTGACCTTGATCTGGATGGTATGAGAAACATTTAAGAAACCACATCTGTCCTACTGAAAAAAAAATTTCTAGCCTCTGAGAAGGTAGTACTAGTCTTTAGTGCACATAATTATGATCAGCAGCTTCCGCTTCAAGCGGGACTTTCTCTTTAAATTCCTACTTTGTCGATCTAATCCTAGGAAACATGGTCTTCTAATGGAGGTGCCACACTCGCGCAAGACTTTCGCATCACACCAAAGTAGACTTTTTATCTAGTTCTTTAGTACCAGCAACAGCTTCTTGTCGCTATGCGTATAGCGCCTGATCGTGACCCCAGTCCTGACTATGCTTGCCTTTGGCACGGTTGGGAAGGCGGTGATGATCGTGCTATGACAAAATATACACCCGACCGTGACCACGAGCAAATGGATACCGCTCTTGGGAAAGATAGTATTGGTGGGAGTCCAGTTTGCGAGAAGGTCAAGTAATTATAACCCCTTAACTGTGCTTAGAATGTACCTCTGGTTATCGTAAGGAATTGTTCTTTTTTTGTCTTTTCTGCTGTAGATTAGAATGGAGCCGTCACAGCACTGGAAACTTATACCCCTTCCGGACATTCGTTTTCGTCTTCTAATGCGTATCCTCTCGATCTAGTTCCTTTGAACTATATTGAAATAAGTCAGATAAATTCAGCTTTGTTGGCTTTTAGCGAAAAAGTCGCAAAATGATATAAAATATCGAACAAAAATAGTCCTCGTAAAATGCTTAAAACTGCATAGTTACTAAAGTGAAAAAAATTTTGGAATGATGAATCCGTTGTTTTGTTCCACTGCATTCCGCAAACAATTTTTGCATCAGTGTTTAATAAATACTGTCTCTGGAAAGTTTTATAGCAGAAATTCTGAAACTGGCAAGTGTGGCGCAGAGTTGTGCAGTGGCAATTGATTGCAGTTGTTTGACCTGGTCTCACGTTCATTTGATCCCGGAAATGGCCTTTGGCTACGATACTTTTTTTGCACCCCATCATTACAGCTGCAGTGCGACTCAATCGAGCCTAGTTATTCTGACAGCATAAAAGGCAATCAAATAGCGGTACTCATGATGCCGTTCACACGCTGTGAAAGATCAAAGGTGGAAACGGAGGGCGTCGTTTCTGCCAGTCTTTTCTAGCGTCACGTGCTTCTGTTTGGACACTGGCACTTCAAATAGCGAGCGAGGACAATTTGCAACTTCTAGATTGTAGTGTGTTTGAAGTAGTAACAAATGGTAAAGTAGAACTTCCCTCGGTAGTTCATAGTACTTCACTTTGCAACTAAAAGTCTTCTGTTTATTGTTATTGTCCCTACAAACGCGATAATCAGCAGCAGTAACAATGTTTGCTGACAATGAGAGCGTGGACCGGTCTTTGACTGGAAACTCACAATGCCCAAGTGCTTTATTTGGACCCTCAACTTGCCGCCTTATAATGTGCTGCCTACTGACATCACTGAGAGTGTTGCAGCCTATCACTGTCGCCACTCTTATCTCTACAAGGGCTACTCATCTCTACTTCGCGATAAAGTTTTACTAATAGCATTCGAGCTTTTCTAGTATATAGGTGGAGCGCGCTTTGGTATTGTTCTTGGAAGATGCTTCGCTGGCCGTATAGATTCCTTTTCTAGCGTTCCAGTATCCGCATCCAAGAAAGCAGATGAACATTTTCCCAGGTTTTGCCGATCTTGTCGGAAGTGGTTTTCCCTTAAGGAAGTGCTTGTCTACAAACCTGGCGCTCGGATGCACGGTCGGCACTTGGCAGAATGCATGTGCCGACCGTTTTCGTTATCTTGGAAGACACTAAAAGCCGCAAAAGCGAACCATTGTTTTAGTACACGGTCTGTGAATATCAGCGTAGCTATCGAGATTCAAGGAAGGAGGAGGGTAGCAACGCTTCCGGCAAAAATCAGTGCACTTGGGTTTTTATATGGTTAGCCGTATTCAACTCGTTTCCCACAGTTGTTAGGCTCTCTTTCTGCACCACCTCCTCTTTTTGTTCCTCTTATTCCGCTGAGGGTCTCAACATTTAGTGTCACTGTGTTTGCTGACCAGTCTAGAGAGAACTGATAAACATATAGCCAGCCTAAGAAAAGCACTGCTTCCATTTTCTATAATAAAGGCGTTATGTCGTTTTTTAGAAATATTTGCTCGCTTTTTGCTCGCTACTACCTATCTGCTCTAGCTCTAACATTTGCGGTTAACTACGTTCGTTTTCAGAATGCTGACCCCTAGTGAGGTTAAGGCAGAGGTGAAGAAGTCTTTAGAGCTTTGCGCCATCGGCGGAGGACCAAAGGAAATACAAAACGCCAAGGATTTCTACAAATAGTACGTCAAATTTATTAATAGAGCTATGTGTTGTCCAGAAGATAATTCTTTTAGCATGTTCACAAACCACCCTGATCTCCGCAAGTACTTCAAAGGAGCCGAAAATTTCACTGCGGATGATGTGCAGAAAAGCGAAAGGTAGGCAAAGACGCTTGCGTCCCACGGAAATGAGAGCGCAAGTCCTTCTGGATGCTGATCTTTGCTCTTTTTTACGGGCATGGAATCGCCGCTTTACCGAATACCGCTGAATTGCAATGCAAGGCTTATTGCGGAACTATGAAGCGAAGGTCTGCTGTTTGCTCATGGGACGAAGCCTTATTGCTGCACTAAAATTTAAATAGAAGCTTTTTTCAGCAACTAGAATTAAAAAATACCCCTTTGTCCATGTGTTTTTGCAAAATATTTTAGTACTTGTTCAGTAGAACTTGCTTTCCTAGCATAGGTGGGATACCCCGGCGTAAGGGGTGCCAAAAGTGAAGGTCCAGTTTTGACGGGCATGGGCAAAAGTGAAGGTGGTCTGGCAGAGAGAGAAATGTCGGCCGACTGTGGGGGGGGGGGGGGAGACGAAAGTTTGGGTATTTTTTTAAATATGATATTTATTTTTATTATTATTAAATATTTTTTGAATACTCATCTTAAATAAATAAAAGATAAATAATGAATTAATTTAATAAATTAAAATATGAACTATATAAAGTGTTTATTAAATATTTTAAAATATTTCTAAAATATTTTACTAGAATATGGCTCAGATATGTGCACTGAACTGGAAAACGCATTGAGATTGGCTCTCATCTTAGTTTTCGGCATATTTCACCATCACTGAGAGGACGTTTTCCAAAGACGTGGACTCACATAGAGGAAGGTTTGCCCTATCGAAAATTTACTTGATTTTGCAAGAGCTGTTCTGGAAATGCTAGAAGATTGCGTCAAAGTTGACCCATTTCCTGACCTAATTTTATGTATGCTGTCGTTATTGGCTAATTTCTCTGTGAAGGAGAAGACTTTTTCCAAATGCGAGGTCCTCCTATAAGAGAAAGGTTTGCCCTATCGATTTGGTTTTGCAAGAGCTGTACTGTAAGTGCTGGTAAATTGCGTCAAAATTGAGCAATTTTCAAGCTTTAGCTGCAAATATCAGGCTTCAATGAAAAGCAATCTCAAACGCGAGGTCCTTTCTGGACTCCTCTCATCGTGATTAATCGAGTGATTATAGCATGACTGTGCTTCACTGGCTGGAAGCTAAGATCTCGCAGCCGGGCGTAATCATAAGGGGCTTACGCCCGTTTCTTTTAAAGGACACAAAAACGCGCGTAAGCCCGTTATGATTACACCCGGCTGCGAGATTTCAGCTCCCAGCCAGTGAAACACAGCCATATTATATATCATTCGATTCCTCACGATGATAGGAGTCCAGGGAGAAGATCGCATTTGAGATTGTTTTTCACTGAGGCCTGATATTTATCATGGTTAACAGTTAAGCTTAAAAATCGCTCGATTTTGACGCAATTTGCCAGGACTTGCAGAACAGCTCTAGCAAAACCAAATAAATTTTTTGATAAAGCAAACCTTCCTCTATTGTAAGAGGACCTCGCGTTTGGAAAAAGTCCTCTGAGTGGTGGTGAAATATGCCGAAAACTGAGCGGTACTAAGTGAAGGTTCTCCTCTCGATCCTTGGAAAAGTGAAGGTCACTGGCGTAAATTTGGAGGGTATTCCACCTTTGTTTCCTAGGAAGTTTCTTGTTTCATCATTTTTTAACTCTCACTATTAGCTGCCTAGGGCAAGAGCTATGCCCATCATCGTCGCTAGGAAAAGGCTATGACTAAAAGATACTAGTAAAGATACTAGATAGGATAAGAAGCCCATTTATGAAGAGGCTTGATTCTGATGTAATATATCGGCTAAATACTTAGTTTCCTTCATTTCGAATCAATTTCACAAAAATAAGCCTATCTGATATAGTTACACACATATCTATAGCCTAATATGATATCAATAATCGGAATTTCGAATTATGTAGACTAGCAATAAATCTAATCCCTGTTTTGAAAGAGAACATTTCTACGCATATGTGCGACCAACCCGACTGCTTGTTGGGTTCCACTGCTCTCAAGGTCTACATTCGGAATCTCCTGGTTACCATATTTAAAATCCGGAGAGGGGAGATCATAGGTTCTGCGTAACAAACGGAGAAACATTTCATTCTCGTTTATCACATCTTTGTTATTTTCTACTCAAAGTTTTACGACCTCTTTCAGGTTCGACAAGCAAGGTCAGCGAATTCTACTGGCCATGTACATCTGCGCTGACACATACGATGACGTCAGTTCCTTTCTCCTTATAACATAAGCCACTCTCTAGCGGGGAGCTCAAGATCTGTTCCAGTGTTTGCTTCTGTATAGATGACTCATGTCGTAGTTTTAGGAGCCAACCTTCCGCGCGTACGCTCGTGAAACTGTCAACAGACACCGTCAGTTCAAAATGGACCCCGTCCTTTGGAGTGTTAGTTTCGAACTCGTCGAAGAGCATGAACAGGAAGTTACAGTATAGCGTTTTTCAGGCCTTCTGGACAGTCTTCACGAATTTCCTTAAATCGCGTGGAACGGTTACGCCACAGCAGGAGCAGGCCTGGATGCAGCTCGGCAAAACATTCGACGAGGAGTGCCAGTCGCACTTGAAAGCTTTGGGACTGCCACATGTTTGATATGGCATAGAGACCTTTTCTATGAAATACTACTATGATCTTTGTGAAGGCCAGTATTCCATTTAGTGTTTTCTCGGTTTTGTACTTGTCGGTTGAATATAAAAGTCCCCATTGTAATAAAGAAATTCCAACTATATCGTGTAGAATTCTTTATGTTGCACAACTTTCTACAATGCGCGGTATACACATAAATTTTCTGAGTAAATACAATGGTTCACACAGTCGTTTACACAAAGATCTATCGAAGTAGGTTGATTCAGGAAAAGCGGAAAGATTCTCTTCGAAAATTAACAAAATGACCTCGTACGCAACTGTGCAAAAGCTGGACATAAGGCAGAGTTATGGGTTCGCCAGCAGCAAAGTGGAGTTCGTCAATTTGTAGAAAACTTTATTGCAGTCTTGGAATATTGCAAATGTTTGAAGAAAATGGATATAAAATGCGATGTCACTTCTTCAATTAGAAACCCGAGGTAAAATTTACACAGGATCATATCTTTTGCCGGTGGCATCAGTTGTAGAAGCGCCCGCTTCATTCTGATGAGATAACCGTGGATGACATTTCGAAGGACGACAAAACAACGAGTTGATGAATATGTGAAGTTAGAAAACGAACACTGAAGAGCTAACTAAGTTCACATCGATAGTGCCGGTGATGCTCTACGTAGGCTGATGTCCTGTACCACAGTTACCACAGTTCACCATACAGTTGTCTCCTTGCATTGGATTCAGGTAGGCTGCTGAAGCAGAAGATGATGAAATGGATGAGTTAAGAGACCAGAGTATATGAGGTGGATTCGTAGGTTTCCCGCCACGACTTTTTTGCTGTCTGGTTTGCTGTCTTGCCGAGCTTTCCAGTCCACGTAGAATAGTCCACTGACCGAAGCCGAGCATGGCAGTAATTTTCCTGGCGGTAAGATATGGGTCCTCCTGCACAGTGGAACGCAGCACTTCGAAATCCAACTCTATCAGCCGACCCGACCTTGGAGCTTCTTCAAGAGAAAAGTCTGTTCTCTTGAGTTCGGCGAACCAAATCTTGCATGTGCCGTAAGAGATGACGTTCTCGCCGTAGACGCTGGTATATGCTTCCTTTGTATTGAAGCCCGAATCGTGATACAAAAGTAGGCGGCGGCGCAGGTACATTCGGTCACAGTGATGATTGTACGGCGTTGTGGCCTGGAAATGCAGTGTGGGGAAGCGCTAGTTATTGTGAGGATAGAGTAACGTGCACACATCACACAC
>KN549331.1:55675-75474 GCA_000797555.1 Oesophagostomum dentatum | reverse complement strand
CTAGTGATGCGTATGGATACGTAAGTCGGTGTGATGAGGGTGATGCAAAATTCATTTTGCTGTTTACACTGCCAACTACCGTTTTGTATTTAGCATACCATTCTATGATATATGCCTAGCTCTATGCCCGACTCAGCATAATACGCGTAGTGAACTATGAATCTGAATTGTAGTTTGTGATGTTTACTTTTGGTTCTATTACTCGTAGTTCGCTTGTAGAAGACGTAGGCCACTAAGGTAATACGTGAATTGATTTATATTAACAAGCTATATATACAGTAGCAGTCAGTAGTATCTAGACAGGCTGTTTTTTTTGAAAATATATTTTTGCCAAAATTCTCTCTTAGAATGGTCCGATTAAACCGCCTTTCGAGTCCCTAATGTCGCCCAACAGATCACGTTAACTAGCACAATAACTGCTTTAAGGCTCGGTTTATGCTTACAAATGATGAGACTAAAAATCGCAGTATCAGATAAGCACCTGCGACCAAAACAAAAGTTTTGTGATTATCATTCCCAACCTGCCATTGTGAAGAATGGGAATAGCTCCTAATTGTGCAAAATGAATTATGACCGTGCTGCACTAGGTCACTGTGAAAAATAAAAAAGCTCAAAAAGATTTACCGTTAACTGTCGACAGGACTTGAAATGCTTAAGCAAATAAATGCTTACGATGTTTTTCCTGACGGTTATCATGTAGAACTATCAGCTTCTGCGATTTAGTCTCTGGAAGTATAGCCGAGCCTTTACGTACTACTTGAAAGTGATTTACAAATTCATGAACAGTTTTCCCTTCTTAGTTATTCTACCAATTTCACTGTTATACACTGTCGCAGAAGTTTAAGAAAAACTGTGGGAACTATGCAAGGCTTCTACAAAGCTATCGAATAATATTCTTTTAGTACCACTTCTGACTGTCTAGACAAAATAAAAACATCTGCTTTTCAAGAATGCCAAATACTCTCTAGTGTATCTCAGACAAGAAAGCGCTTGACTAATTCAAAGTAGGTATGCATGAAATGTCCAAAAGCTTTTTGCACTGTTTTTGAATGTGTATTAGTCTTTACACCAATACATACATCGTTGGCCAGTGGTTCAAGCTGTTAATTTTCCTTGCAGCTTTAAGGGACATATAGAACACATGTGCCCTGTTCCTTTTTCGACTAATTTGTTCATAGAGAGGGAGAGAAATTTTCCCATAAAGGGTAGAAATAATGATTAAGGTCTATAACTACACCTATTTGCACTACCTGCCGCGATTCATGCATGAATGAGGATCTTTAGATAGAATGCTAGCCTACTTTAAAACATCACTACAATTGCTTATGCCCAGCTGGAGATTCATCAAAAAACTAAAGCGCCAAAAAATGATTGTCCGAATACTTTTGGCCGCTACTGTATGAAAGCGCCTGTCCTTCACAGTTCCGCATGATATATCATCATGATATATACTACGCCTAGTTTTTGAGAGTACACGTCGAACACACCCAAGGTACGTCTAGAGTCAGCTGAAAGGTTACGCTCAGCTGACTCTAGACGTACCTCGGGTGTGTTCGGCCTACAGTTGCTTCTTTAGGCTCGCTTAATAGCAGTCGAAGGCTTGCCAGTATTAGGCTATTTCGGTTATTGTTCTTTACCCAACACGGCTGGGACTTATGAAACTAGCCGGGTTAGCGAACATGATTTTGACTGAAGCGGTGATTTGTGACTTTGCTTATCGGATGAAAACAGCGACTTGTTAGGAAGCAAACATTTAATTTACTTGTTAAGCCACTATTAAAATTAAAAGGCCAATCTGTAGTGATATGCATATCTACTCCCGAAAACCCTTTCCTTCCTACCCCCTTAGGGTGCGGGAGGAGTGGCTTCTAGAGTTGCGGTATTCGATATTTCCGAGTATTCTCTGAACTCTCATAGTTGGTGGGACTCCCGCAATTCAAATCAAGTCGAAAGTTTTCCATTTGAAGTTTTGTCTTTGAGAAACATTGCACACTAAATTCTGCAATTCGTTTAGTTGTCTTCATCAAATCGAAGACTGGCGTCAGCTATAGGTGGTACTGCTATATGCATCTGTTTTGTGTGCTTGCTGTTTTGTGTTATTTTCGTTTTTATGAATATGCTAAAAGTTGGTGCTGCAATAGAAAGCGAGAAGAAGTTTGAGCAAGGTAAAATATGTTAGAAATAAATAAATAAAGCATAGTATGTGCCGTCAATTTACTTCTTCACTGGGGGTGCGAGACTATTCACCATCAAACGTGTGCGGGCGCACCCTTGCGATTGGTAGTTTTCGCGCGTGGCGAACAGCTCATTTTCACCAAATTTGAATTTCAGTTAAAGTTCGGATCAGTTGTCCGAATAGGGGCGCGATGGTTCCGCCTGTCTGAAGGTGAAGTCTAGTCTCGGACTCCTTCACTGGATTGCTAAAATCTTTACTGTGTACACTGACACACAAGGCTGCACCTAGTACTATACTTGAGATTATACTGTTATCATGAAAGTACACCCATTGGCAAAATTTTTGGCTTTGTTTGCTTCGGAACGTTTCACAGCATTTTTTTAAATTTGGAGAAACTTTGAGAACACAGGGCCTCCCGACAAATTGTTTAATTTTCTAGCTAATAACAGTCTATGCAGAAGGTTGCACCCAGAAGGGCGGTCGAGCGCACAGCTAGCTTGAGCAGGCACGCAACTAAATTTTCACTGGATGCCGACGGCACTCAGGGCGATAGGGAACATGGGAGACTACAAATAACCCACGCCGTTATAAACTGTGCGGCCCACAAGTCCCCTTCTTAAAATACACAAAGTTGGCACACAATCACTACCTATAATAACGGGCTTCGAATGTCATAAGGTATAGAATGAAACTGATAACGAGAACTTTACTTACTGCCACTCGGTGAGGTTTTGAGTTCATCCTTGCTCCACTTCCCTCATGGTCGGTGAAGAGCTTGGTAGGAATAGAAGGGGAAGGATGAAAACAATTCTAGGGGGACAGAAATCCATACAGATTTTTGATTTTGTTTGCTTTTGCTTCTAGAAGAAACCTGTGGAGTCGAAATTTGTACCACAGGTGTCTCAGATGATCTTTTGCAAAGCTCCAGCTTTTTCCCGCTTCAGCTCAAATCTACGTTAAGTTGTATGATGCCAAGTAATCAAAACTGTGGAGAGGGAGTAGCGCGAGTCCTGGGAATCTGTGTACTTGAGGCAATGAAACGAACTTAACTGCACAAAAGGGCCAGGTCTCTACCAAATATGTCTAATGCCCCCATGTCGAAGCACATGTGTGAGCGGAGTTTTTGCAGCGCAGACTGACTGCACGTTGGGGCGTTGGATTAGGCGAAGCATACAGGGATCTCGATCGGGCAAATTAGCACCATACGAGGGTAATTGTGTGGATATGTTCGACGTATGCTACAGAGCCGTCTACGCCAGATTACAGGTGTTGACATACGCTGTAGCATAACTGACTGTTTGCGGACTTTGAAGTCTGGGTTGCCTGTGACTGCAACGGTTCCGGGCGATCGCGATAGTTGCGACTGTTCAAGATGCTCTATGGAAGAAGCCTATAGCGTTGACAGGTAACATTATATCAGCCAGCAGGACCTAAATGTGGTTCCCCTACATCAGTATGAAGACGATCGTGGCCAACGTGCAGTATCCAAAGCTAATGTTAAGGAGGTTGGAACCGATTTGCAGGTGGTTGTCACTGATGTATAAAAGATCGGGACCGCTGTGGAAAAGATTGACCGCCGACGTGCAAAATGTTGGAACCGACGTGCTGAGGTCCGAACCGATGAGCAGAAGGCCGGGACTGATGCGCGAGAGGTCGGGAGCGATGCCTAACAAGTTGGGAAGTCGGCACCGACGTGTTGGAGTTCGGGGCAGATGAGTCGGAGTTTGAGACCTCTACGCAGGAGGTTGGAACCGATTTGCGGCAGGTTGGGAGTTCGGGAACTCGGAATCTATGTGCAGGAGGTCGGGGCCGACGTGTTGGAGGTCGGGGCATATGTGCAGGAGGTAGGGATCGATGTGCGGGAGGTCGAAAGCGATGCGCGAGACGTCGGCAGCGATGCTCACGAAATTGGGGCCGATGTGTGGGCAGTCGGGACCGATGAGAAGGAAGACGGGACCGATGTACAGGAGGTCGTCGCTGGCGTGCTGGAGGTCGGTTCCGATCTGGACGAGGAAGAGATCGATGTGCGGGAGGTCGAAAGTGCGCGAAGTCTGGACCGATGTGCAGGACGTTCGAACGGATGTGTGGGAGGTAGGGACTGAAGTGGGAGAAGTTAGGAGAGCGGGAAGTCGCGACCAATGTGCAGGATGCCATTATCAATACCGGATAAGGGTCTCAATAAGCGCATAAGCTTATGCATCCGTTTGTGTGTTCATGTTTGCGTCCGTATGTCCATCTTGAAGACAAGTATTGATCGATTGATTAATGCTTCCAGTACTCGATAATAGACCGAGTAGGCATAATCAGTGTGTATATCAATCGACAGCTCATCAGGAGCTGATTCAGAAAAACCATCCGATTCCACCGAAAATCGATAAATAAATCGACAATATCGCGATTAGTAGTGGTGGATTATTTCCTTTACAGGTAATCTTGATCGACAAAATTAGCACCATATAAGGGACATCGGATGTGGGAGATATATTCAAAGTTTCTATGCAGCAGCGAATATATGCGCCAAATTACATGGCGCCGAGTATTTCTGACATATAAATTTCATGTCGTCGGCGACTGTAAGCGATCTCGGGCGATGACGGTACTGGCGATGCTAGATCTGTTGTGCGAAAAAGACCGCTGGCGCTGTCAAAAAGCTTTATATCGATGAGCAGAATTCAAAAATGACCGATGTTCAGAAGCTCAGAACCAATGCGATGGAAGTTGGGATCGATGTGCAGGAAGTCGGGACCGATGTGCAGGAAGTTGGTATCGATCTATAATAAATAGAATGGAGCATGAGGCCATTAGACGCTAGCAGGCCGATCGATAACTGATCAAAAGCAGATAAATAAAACGATACTTTGAGCTGGGGAGCTCAAAGTATCGTTTTATGAAGGAGCTTGGGCAATATGTGCATGTGCCGATAGGAAGTGAAATGGGTGCGAGCGAAGCGAGTACTCCAGCAAGTCTGGTAGTCCAGCGATGGCGGACGGACAGACTTGTGGTAAGTCTAACCCACAAAGGTCCGTATAAACGTGCGCATCAATGTGGAGGCACACAAATTTGGTACAGACCTTATCCCATCTGTGGAACCAGTTTCATCCCCTTCGCGCTTTCTTCATTTCCAAAATACACGAATTTTATGGACACGTTTTATCTTCTTTCCACAGATACAGCTATTTGGCGTCACAAAGCTTAGTGCACATTAAAGCTACAGCGCGGTGACGGTACCGTAATTAAATTGCCCAAAAAAGGAAAACTTCTTTAAAGGCAGCATCCACGGAAAAAAACCGATGTGCAGCTTTTGCCAGTTTAGGGAAGGACTGTGGTCCAACAACCCACAGCTAAAGTAGAAATGCATGAAACGTGCTCCTCGCTGAAAAAAATGGTCCTTGTCTGAGCGGACGAAGTGGGCGAACATAGCCAGCTAGTGCGAGGACGGCAGCTGCATCTAAAGGGCATGGATTGTTGTTGGTTGCTCTTTGCCTATTTTCTATGACGTTAAGCAACGAGAAGATCTCGTCTCAACCGTGACGTCACTGAAAGAAGCAACTGAATGGGTAACTCGTCCGCGAATGGTGGACGAGTTTTCCCAAGCGAATTTGTCGGCCAAAAATGACTTCTCAGCCGAGGTTTTTGGATTACAGCCCGCTTTTGAGCTCCTCTTTCAGAATTCACCAAGAACTAGAAAGCATAATTAGTGTGGATGCTGCCCTTAATATGGCGCAGGAAAGTTATCCGCAGTCTCTGCTACTGTTAGAGCGCACCCTGTGTTAGTTGACCAGTTCTTCTATTTAGGGAACTCGGCAACTCAACCCAGTGAAAAAAAACCTGGTAAAACTCATGTTGATCACTTAAGCTCGACCTCTTTAAACGTAATCTCGAAGGCCAAGACACTCATTTACGTTCAACGGGAGTTATGGTCGCAGAAGAAAATGCGTGACTCCGCCGCCTGATAAACGATCGATAGCTCGTCAATCCCGGTGGCCGAGCTTGGACTTTGGTAGCACTAAATGATGGGTTGACTCCACAATATGCCATTTTAGTTTGCTTCTGCTAGTTGACGTGAAAATGAGCTCATTTAGGGAGGATTAATAAACATAGACTTGTGTCTCAGATAAAAGAGCGAAAATGAATACAACAAGAGTGCCTACCATGAACACCTTTTGTTAGTTTAGCACAGTGGTACTACTTGGCGTGTGGTTTAACACCTGCAAAATTGTTACTACCGTTTTCTTCTCCATTATGAGAATTTGCAAGACCATCCTACCAGTATCGGTAGACGTCAACTATTGTTGTCTTGACGCTGCCACTTTATGGTGTGCCAATCTCACATCGATGCTGATTTTCGTGCTTTTCTGGGTCACAGAATTCCCGCTATTGGTCCGAGTTAAAGTGAGCTCATTTTCACACAAAGTAATAGACGCAAGATAAAATGACAGAACGCAGAGGGACCGACCAACTAAGGTATCCAAGTTTGGCGCCTTAAAGGCAGCATCCACGAAAAAGCCGCTATGCAGTTTTTGCCAGTTTAGGGGAGCACTGTGGCCCAACAAGCCATAGGTAAAGTAAAAATGCGCGAAAAACGATCCTCGCTGAAAAAATTGCTTCCTTCAGAGTGGGCAAAGTGGGCAAACGGAGCCAGCGAGGACGAGAACGGCATTTGCACGTACAAATTATTAACAAGTTAAACGCGGCGAACAGGCATGTACTGTTGTTAGTTGCTGTTCGCTTTCCTGCTACGACGCTAAGCAACACGAAAATCTCGTCTAAGCTGTGACGTCTCCGAAAGAAGCTATTGAGTGGAAAGCTCGTCCGCGAATTAAGAACGAATTTTTCAGAGCGAATTTCTTGGCCAGAAATGACTTCTGAGCCGGGATTTTTGCACCTCAGCCCTTTTTTTGAGCTCTTCTTTCAGAATCCATAAAAATTAGGAAGGCGTTTTTATCGTGAATGCTGCCTTTAAAGCTTACTCAGAGTTGGGGAGTACGGCGAGCTCGCAGTGTTATAGGATAGAGAAACAGTCGCATGGCAGCCCCTGCAACACTGGCGAGCTCGCGAAGCACGCGCACTCTGCAAGATGCTTCATCCAGTCGACTACCACGTTGCTATTGACTGGCATTCGATTGTTTATCATGCGGCGGCGACGCCGCACAGGATTTCAGTAACCATAACTCTCGCTAAACGTGCATTAGTGTATTTTGGCCTACGAGAATGTATTTAAAGGACAGCCATGCTGAAGGGACTAACATGGGTCTCGTAAGGTTTGTTTCCACCGAGCTGTGAGGATGGTAAGAAATTTGGTTATATAAGCAGATCACCGAATAATGCTAATGTTACAATTACCTTGGAAAGCGTTCTTCTCGAACTTCCTCTTTAACCATGAGATTTGGGGGAACTACCGAATGTTCGTATTCGGAGGGATGATTCGTTTACATGTTCTTGCCACTCCCTTTTACTTCCAAATGGATAAGAAAATGTTTCGTTTTGGAAAAAATGAGGCTGCTTCTGAAATGACGCTTTTCAAAACAACGTTTCGACATTTTTTCCGCGGAAATGTTATGGGAATCAGAATGTGGGGTACCATTTGGGCTCCAAATATACAATGAGAGATCACAAATATGTTTTCTATTGTTTATTCATGCCACAATAGTTTTCATAGTTTTCGGCCGTGCTTTAGATTGCAGCGGTAGCTGCAGTATATAAGATGACTCTTGTTCTATATCATGCATGATTTGGTAATTGTTGCCCGCTTATTTTTTCTGATTTTGAAACTCCGATATCGGAAGTTTCAGTATCATTTTCGCTCGTCCCTCTATAGACCTCTATGTTTTACAAATATGGCATAAAATACTCCCTGTCACTTGTATGCAATGATTTTTTAAGATATGATAAACACCATAGAGGCGCATCGCAGATGTATGCCTTTCTTCATGCAAGACGCATTAAAGAAACCGATCAGGAGAGCTGAAACTGTTTTGGATTTAAGGCTAATAAGCGAAACGATTTATGCTTTTGATTTATCGTCAGGGATCCACTCTGTAAGTTTAGTTTGTTATGCAGAAGATATGCCACTAGTACCACTTCTTACTACATTCTGTGCAGAATTTGTCAGTATTGTAAGTTTGATATATATACTTGTTGCTTGTCGCAGCTCGTCTGCTGTGTTGAGCTGAAAGGAGAATGCGCGCATACGGTTTTCGTCACTTCATTATCTTGTGTGATTAATAACATGCTATGGTTTCGCAGGCTTTCGATCCTTTGCAAACATGTTTGTAGGCCTTCCAGTTGTACAAAGAATGGAAATGCACTCTAGAGCTACAGCGGAGAAGTATTAAAAATGTAGATTTTAGCGATTACAGGCTTAGGTGGCAGAGATGAGGTCAAATGTTCTTCTGATGATGTCAACACTGCCACATGTTACTACTGAGCAAGGGTGCGATTCATGAAACTTTTATTAGGCCAGTCAGGTGAGCCAAAGCGATTTAAACACAGTGCCGCTGGGAATTTCTTAGACTTTTGCATGGGAGAAGACGACGCTCTAAGTACGATTATTGCAGTGTCCTGAAAAACGATATTTTATTTGGCTAAAATACAAAGTGCTGTGGGTGAGACGACGTCTTTTTACAACTCTCTTGGGCAAAGTTGAGTAATATCACTGCTGTTGCAGTAATTAGAAGGCTTCTCCAATTCGGTTTTTTAGCTCGTTTCCCTGCTAGCTCAGTCCGTCCCTAAGCCACCTGTTTTGGCACCTAAAACACGTGCTTAAATGAAGCTTTGAAGTAAATTCCAATGCATCAATTGTGGTATAAAGTGCTCTCATAATTATATGGCACCCCAATTTTCGGGCGACAAGTTTTTACCTTGGCCACCTTGCCATATTTTTGCAAGTATTTTTGTCCTCATCAGTATACAAAATACCTCCCCCCACAGATACACACTTCTATTCATGTAGCATGTAAAATACTTCCCACAGAATAGTGAAAATCAACCGTCGTAAGCAGGCGTCGCTTCTGTGGAAATCCTTTAAAGTTACTTAAAGCTGTGTCTAAGCGATAGCATGCGATTCTGCATTTTACAGAATGAGGCCTACAAAAATTTATAACATTTTTGTCATCGTTTGCACCATTTCTTCCATTTTTCGCTTCGAGTTCACTACATCCCCCTGCAATCAATAAGTCATTCTCGTACAAATGATGCGCATTTTTTTTGCTGTAAGCTTGAACTGGAACATGCTTCGCGATCGTGATTTCTATATAAATATCGAATGATTGAATGCGTCATAGCTACTGCGAGCAGCAGATAGCAGTTGCAGCAAAATTCCAGATGTTTCCAAGTACTTTTAGCAAGGCACGTTTGCGACCGGTCGATTTTTACCATTCCGTGAGCAGTACTGTATAGTGTCTTTGTTTGAATTTTTGGAGATTTTGCCTGTTTCAAATTATATGACGGTTTCAAAAAGTTAGTGTTTCCTCTAAAAGGAAACGTGGAAGCCTATGCATACCTTTATGAGAGTGTGTGACCGATATCTCTTGATTCTTCTTCTACACGATTGTCTATGCCTACAATATGATATAGGACAGTTTTCTGAAAAAGCAGCCAAACACGTAAAAGAGACAGTGTTTGTTCTATTAAACGTTACGATGTTTCTTTTTTTGTACGAATCCGACTGAACTGATGTTTCTTCACCTCTTAAAAGTGCTTCGGCTGCATGATATATGCTTTAAAAAGCATGCGGTGGCTACACTTATAAGGGTCTGCACGATAACAACTATGCCTTTTTCAGTTGTACTGTCTTTGCTAATCAACCCTACTCTATCCGGTACCTAATTCAAACAATGCCGCACTTTTGGTGGTTCATCCGAGTGTTTAACACATCTAGGGGAAGTAGTTGTGTAGCCTTGCGAAGGCAGTACCACTCGAAAAAGCGTCACTGTCATCGTCCACGTGCGACTGCTTTTGAATCTTTACATAGCGAATATTTGGTGAAGTATTTCTGGTTGAGCCTTGCACCAAGATAGTAATACAGTTTATTCGGCTAACGTTTCGGCGATTTCGCCTTCAGGAAAGTCGAAGTCATAAGTGAGCACCTGCTAAAACGTCTTGTCATGCTAGTGAGTTTCACAGAGTGTGTTTCAATCAGTAAGTAAACACGAAAGAACAAATCGGCTAATATTTCGGCGATTTCGCCATCGCCGTTACCGTACATATCCTCGCTGAGGTAACCACAGTATGCTTTTGAAGCACACTCATAGCCGACCAATGCCTATATTGAGGCCAGAACGCTTTCATGAGATAGAAGAACACTAGTGCAGTCGAAGTTTTTCGGATAAAGACATTTAACATACAAAAATATTTCCTCCTTTACGCAGTGACCGTTTTTTTTCCGGGAAACTCATATTTTTTGAAAGTGTTACTAATTATGGAACAGGTGGAAAAGTCCTGAAAAGTCCTTCGAAAGGGTACTGTATGTGCTACATGTACAGAAATGCGCATCTGGGGGTTATTTTATATGCTGATAAGGTAAAAAAAATATCGGCAAATAGCTAGACTGTCGAGATAAGAACTTATTGCCCGAAAATGAAAGTGTCATATAGTACGAAACTGCCAGAGACTGCCAAGTCTCTACTGCAGGAGAAGTTCATGATGCTGCTAGACCAAAGATCAGATCACAATTCACAAGTTTCGTTTGGTGTCACCTCCACTAGTAATAATCATACTAGCAGCTTTATCCCTAATGCCGTGCCTAGGGGAACTCCTGTGCAGCCGAGGAGGTCAAAGTCTCCATCAGCGATAAAGGTGGAGAATTTGTGGTGATTTCTCGTTAGCTGGATATGGCTACAACTGGGCACCATTTAGAAAACACCATCTACATACCATCGTCTGTCGGCCAGTTCAAAAACAATACAGACGTCTAAGCAGAGCATGGTTAGAGACGGCAAGCACTGCTGGACTAGAAAAACATGTCATAGCCCGATTAAAATGCGATTCGCCTACATGTCTTGTCCTTTACGTTCTAATAGAGACCCATAAAACTACGTCTTCCGGCCTCTCCACAAATGCGGGCGACTTGAAAGTTAGGCCCATTATAAGTAGCATAGGTGATCCAACTGGTAGAAACGCTTGGTTTCTCAAGGTGATTGTAGTACAGCTGCTAAACTAGCTCACATCACACTTTCCCAACACACATGTTTCTCGATCGCCTGCACAGCATGTGTTTCTAGCGCGATTGTATTATGGAGTCCTTTAATGTAAGTTCGCTCTACACCAGCGTTTCGAACGATACTGCGCTACAAGCCATCCTGGGGCTTATATCTGAGCACCAAATCACACTACGCTTGTACGGCTTTAGCGTTAATCATATAATGACCCTTTTAAACGAGTATCTTCGCTGCTCCATATTTTGCTGGTGTGACCATCTTACTTCATACAGGTGCGGGATGTGGCAATGGGACAACAACTAGCATCAACTCGCAGCTCCAATACTGGAGAAAAGACCTTTGCTCTATTTCCGTTATATAAATAGGCCAAAATGAGAGAAGACTTTCCATTATTTCCCCTGTTGGACGAGAGTTTTGATCGCACTGGCATAAGCCTCCTATCAGTGAAATCGATCAGACAGGGGCTTCCGCGACTCCATGGCCCAAAATTTTTGATTTCTGATGACAGTGACATCGTGGTGAAGGGCGCGCCCATTTCGGGCAAGGAAACTCGTACGGGATCTGGTTCGATTTTGCGCCAAAATAACGGTTTTCTGAGGTTTTGTGGAATTTTAATTGTATTATTTGACTAGGCCAACATCTCGAATACCAAAATGAGGTGAGAGTCTGTCCTTAAAGGCAGCACCTACTCTCAGAACGCTTTTTGAGTTCTCGACGGATTCTGGAGGATGAACTCAAAAAAGGGTTGGGGTTCAAATTTCTCGGCCCAGAAGTAATTCGTGACCGAGGAAATCGCTGCAGAAGACTCGTACGTGGTCTCGCGTTTCCACTTCGTCGCACTCTTTCTTGGAGCCGCCCACCGCCTTAAGTGTGTGGACATGGCAGGCTTGTGTAACTCTGCTCATAACGGGTGGTTGTAGCGCTTTAAGTAGTACGGAAAACAAAGTGACACAACTCGTCTCCACATCCTTCGTAACTAATCCACCGAGTACGCGACGTTTCGGCCGTTTTCTCGGCAACGAGCAGCCTATCGGTGCTCTCACTTTGGCTTTTTGCTATTCAGCCACCGGGGATTCATAAACTACCTGAATCTCGAAATCCGATTTTAGAGTAGGTGCTGCCTTTAAGATACACGGCGCGCAGGCGGGATGTGTCCTAGCTGAGTACATCGCAGTGCAGTATCCGAAAAATGCGTTGCTTAGATGTTCCATGGTGCCCCGACTTGGAATATTCGAATATTCGAATAATCGAATATTTCAGTATCATCGAATATTCGAATAATGGAATATTTCAATATCACCGAATGCTCGAATAGGTCCATTTTTTTCAGTTCGTCGAATATTCGAATATTCAAATGAAAAATCATACGATTATTCGAATAGTTTTTCGAATATTATTCGATTCGATCAACACTCTAGTATTCATCCGAGTGTGCATGCTTCAAAAAAGCGATGCACAATCAAATGAATGGAGAGAACAGGCAGTAATGAAACTGCAGAATGTAGAAAATAATTCAAGAACTCGTCGATAACCATTCGCAGTCGTAAGTTTGACATGTTAAAACCATCCGATTGTGAGACAGATCCGTCGAAATATGAAAAGCCCCTTAGGTATACACAACGGTAAGTATGGTGGGAATTCACTAGTAATCGATAAATGCTCGTTTCTGCCGCTCATTCGCGGGTTTCTGGACACTATAAAGGAAGCTTCTAGCGCCTTCCTAGCAAGCGTTGACTTCTCGAATGCAAAGAATGTGCATTTAATGTCAAGGTAATTTCCTTCATGATCGTCCATCCTATATTTGCCCGGCGGTGTTATCAAGCTCTGTTTTCTCTTCTCAGAAAGATGTCCATTTGTTCATTTTGTAGTAACTAAACAGTAGATTGAATAACTTGGAGAAAATCAACAAACGAACAGTCTGCCATGTCCGAGTCGACTTCGACGGTTGGGTGCCGTATCGCCGAGGAGTATACCTATTTTCTGAAGGGTTTCTGGAACACGAGAAAGGTCTGCAATTTTGCTGGTAGATATCGACAAGAATGCCTTAAGGGCAGCACTCACGCTAAAAAAGGATTTTGAGATTCAAGTAGTTTATGAACCCTCGGTATCTGAATAGCCAAAAGCCAAAACGAGAGCATTGGTGAGCTGCTCTTTACGGGGAAAACGACCAAGACGTCAGGTACCGATGGGCCGGTTACGAAGGATGTGAGGACGAGCTGTCTTGTTGGTGCGTTTTGTGCAGTAGCTAAGACATTGAAACCATTAGATATGGGCGCGTTTATACGAGCTTTCCGTGTCCATGAGCTTAAGGCGGTGGGCGACTCCAGTGGAGGCCGCACGAATAGTGGAAAACTCGTCCGCGAAATCATAGATTAGTCTTCTGGAGTATAGGAACGGCTTTTGAGCCGAAACTTGCAACTCACCATTTTCTGAGGTTCTCTTTCAGAATCCATCGAGAACTCAGGAAGCGTTCTGAGCGTGGGTGCTGCCTTCAAGGCTGGGTTATGCTGAGATCTACTATAATATAAGTCAGAATGTGTGCGTCCGTCACTTATATACCCAGAGCTGACCTTATCAGCCGCCTTTTCTGAGTAATCACTCCTTCACGGTATGATTTAGTCTATGCATGCGGGGATGAGTGAGGAGCAGAGAGACTGGACATAAAAGAGGTGAGGTTAGTTGTTCAAGGCTATGTAGCGGCCCTGTTTTTTTGCGTTCACATACTATGCCACTAAAGCAGCGATTGGTATAAGCATAGTAAAGCATAAAAACAGGAGCAACTATAGCCGTCTCTGATTAAAAGACCAGAAAAAGTTCTTGAGATGGAAGAAGCATATGTATTTGCAAAGGATACCGACTATGGAAGTTAGTACGTAGGGCTATCAGTGGTGGAAGTTAAAGTCAACGTCTTTACGCTAAAGCGCATGTATACGCCTCATTATGAGGCGAAAAGTCTTTGTAGTATTTAAAGTTCGACTTTTTGGCGACTGCAGCGATTTCCGGCGATTGCGACAGTGGCGACTGTTAGATGTATTGGGAGAAAAAGGCCGATAGCGCTGTCATAGAGCTTCATTTCGATGAACATGTGCCGAATTGTGACTCCAATATCCGTGTCCAAAAGGGCTGAAGCAATGTGGAGGATGCCGATGGAGAAGGGCAGAAGTTCGGTAGCGATGCGGAGGCCTGCACAGGAGGTCAGCAGCAGTGTGCACAGGGCCTGCAGCAATGTGCAGAATGCCGATAGAGTTGTACAGAAGGCCGGTGGTGTCATGTCATAAGTCCGCTAAAGGCTGATATGGGGGGGGAGGCAATACTTTAGTAGCGGCGCGCAAGAGGCCTGCATAACGCCATTAAAGTGGGAAATAAGGTCAGCGGTAGTGCGTAAGAGATCGGTGACAGTACTAGGTTATATGGTAATTCCCAGCTGCGCTGGCATACGGCAACATTCACGTATGCAATTCCATAATCAAGTGGTGCGAGCGAAGCGAGCACTCTAGCAAGTCTGGAAGTTTGGCGTAGCCGGACGGACTTGTGATGATACTATATCGCTGTCTTAGATAAGCACCCGCGACCAAAACAAAGGTGTTTTGTGATTATCATTCTACCCTGCCATTGTTAAGAAATGAAAACGACTAATTTGTGCAGAATGAAGCATAACGATGCTGCGACTAGGGGACTTTTCGTACTTCGACGGATGGGACTGACAATCGGATGGTTTTAACACGCCAAACTTATGACTACGAGTGATTTTCGTGCGACTGCTCAACTCACGGGTGCGCATCTAATCTACGGCCCCACTTTGGGGTGACATCATCTATTTTTCGCCGAAAAAACGTATTTAAAAGTCAGAGGTTAGGAGAAATGGGGATGGTCAGCGCGGTCGGCGCAGTCTTATCTGCACACGTTGCTGACGGTTTCGGAAGTTTTACAGCGGGATCACATATTTTTACAAGGCTTTTAAAATGTACACTACTTTTGTTCTTACGGCATAAGCATAGATAAAATATGCTGTGGGTGGACAATAGCTCTCTTGGTCTTCGTACTGCTGCCATTTTTGTTTGTTCACTCTTACGTTTGCAGTTTTTGTGCAACTACTAGAGATGTCAAGAGATGCTGAAAAAAAGAAATCTCGCTGAAAGCCTTAGTCATGCATAACTTGTAGCAGTTCTCTTCAGTATGTATACTTCTACTAAAGCTGTAGACTCCGGCTTGGTTTTTTGGTTTCTATTCAAGATTTGATAATTCCGCTCGCTCCTTCTGCAAAGGTTTTATTTGTTTTTATTCCTTAAAGTTAGAATAAGAAAACCTTCTTTTTAAAATGGATCTTCGTCTATTTTACGAACTCTGCTTGCTCCCGGGAACACCTAGGCTGGGCCTTGTACTCGATCGGTGAATCAGCAGCAGCAGGAAAACTAATAATAAGCATACGGATCGGTAGCTCATTAAGGCTCAAATCAGATTCTAGCAACTACCCGATCGATGATCATCGACAAGCATACATTTTCGGTAAAATGCTGCCGCACAAGCGCTAAGTACATTAACGACATAGAAATGCGACAACAAAATTTTAAATGTCGTTTGTAATGTAAAAGCTTATTCACGTACAACGTTACTAAGCACAATGCAGCTTATGGGACGAACTGCGACTAAAAGAAAGGTGAATTACGTGTTAGCAGAGGACTAACATACTAGAGTATAAACCTGTGAGTTACCGTTGAAGTGGTTGTCGCGTCGAATAGATCGAATAGAACTAAACATATTTCGTGTCTTCGTTTTACTTTATTGCATTATTTTTAAAACTACTTATTATAGCTTTTCAAAGAATTTGGCATGTACGGGATAGAAAATTATTTGAATAAAAAGAATCGTGCTACGAAAGAAATGGTCTTCGATTTAACATTACCAAACCACCTACCTTCCCTCATTATCTCTTATTTTAGGTGAAGAGACTTCAAGAGTTGCGCAATTGTAGGGCAGACGTTGAAAACATAGCGGCAAAAATGGAACGAATTGTTTCGGAGGTTTGCTTTTTTAAATTTTGTCAAAAATCCCAACAAGGATAAAAGGTGCCTAATTAACAGCATGCAACGAAAAAGTAATTGTAGCGTTAAGGCAAATTTTTGTGGTTGCTTTGAAGCAGAGCCGCAGCGGGTGTAGCGCTCTGCCTGCGAACACTAAACACCTTTCGAAATTAGCAATAATTTACATCTGAAGACCCTACATCACCACTTTCCAGGGAGGCGCAGAAGTGGAATGTTGAAAGTTGAATCTGTTGCGGCAGCATCCCACAGTAATCTCCGCAGTTTAGGCATAATGAGAAGCAATCGCAAAATTTAGCTCACTCATGACTCTGCTACCTATTGTTCCTGTGACTAGGTCCATTAGATTGCTCCCGGGAAAATACACTCAATAAAATCACAAATAAGTGTTTGTAATGACTTATGTTGGAACATTTTGTATCAGTCATAAGGCCATGTCGGAAAAGTTTTAATTATCCTCACTAACCGCAGCCTCAGCGAACCTTTGTTTTTACTAGTGCGCGTCTAGCGGTATAGTTGAGGAAATGTTTCTGCAGAAATTTCACCTGCTGGATGCCCCAGCACGTGCGGCGCACAAACGCGCATTAGACATCTTTTTGGACTTCATACTATCCAAGATCCTTTATCATCGTTACTTATAACCAGCGGATCCGGAACTCTCCGCGGTCATGCTCCGCTGGCTTGAGCGGCTTCGCCGTTCTTTTTTTTCGCCTGTTTATACTGGTTCTTCAATCAATGCATAGCATGGGGTAAACACGACGGATGGCTTACATGCCGAACGGCCCACATGCCGGACGGGCCCTGCAAGCGCTTGACGGCTTACACGTCGGACTGTACACATGATGCGCAGCACTAAGCAGTACCGATCGTCCACGCGCCTGACGGTGTTCACACGCGCCGGACGAGTGTGATCCCATCCTATGCACTGGCTGGAGAACTCACTCTTCCCAGTGCTTTATAATGAACTCTACTGATGCTAGTCAGCCTTTATATATGGCCATGATATCAGTTTATTCTTTTCATTGTAAACAACTTCAACACATTCGACACGTTGAGGAAACAAAAAGTGTCACAGAACTGGCACAAAAAAACCATACGTAAAATCATTCAAGCCATCTCGGGACTGCTCTACTGGCTTAAACGGCTTCGCAGCTTTTTAACTTACCTGCAGACCGCGTACATGGTCCCATCCCACCACTTGCTGTAGAGCTGTTGTGGTTCTCCACTCTCTTGGTCGTTTAGAAAATGAACTCTAGTAAAGAACAGCAGTCAGCAGAACAGCATATATTTAGCAGTGGTCTAGTACGATTAATTGGCAATTTATATGTGTGCAGTTGTCCGTCTGTTCAAGAGAACCAGAACCTCCCGGGAAAAAAACTATGACCACCACAGCGTTCAGCGCTGCGAGTTATGCAAGAAAAGTGTGCAAATTTTTGGTTTCGTTAAATCGGCCTCTTTGATCCACATTTCCTTCTAACTAAACAGTTGTTAATGGCAGAGAAGAAGCAAATGCCATCACTGACGTATATGGAGGTACTGCCGAGATTCGGTAGAGTTCATCTTAGGGAGGTTCCCGTACACCGCTGATATAGCTCACTTCATGCTTGCTTACCTTGCTTACTTAATTACCGACAACTGCCCGGCCGACATCTCTACCTGAGTACAGGAGAAACGGCAGAAACAGGAGATGCAAAGAGAACGGCGAAGCCGTTCAATGCAGCGGATCCGGACCGCGGAGCGGTCCGGATCCGCTGGTCTCATTCTTATTACACCATGAGCAACGTAGCATTGCAGAAACAAAAAGTGACTCGGAAGAGACTGCAGTGATGGAAAAGTTAAAACTTTACACGCTTTTCTTACATACCTGCATGCGCACAAGGTGCGTCGGCTTTTTTTCGATAGGCTCTGGTTTTTGTGTGCACATAGACAGACGAACGCACGCACAAACATACGCACATGAAACCTTAATTAACATATCGATGAGAATAGCCTAGTCACCACCATCCTCCACAAACTCAACTAAACACCCTCTCCCCCCTTCCAGCAAATAGTAGAGGAGTGACCTACCTGCGAACTGCGTGCATGGTCGCATATCACTCACAGTCTGTAGAAGTGCTGTAGTTCTCCAAGTCGTGGTCGTTTGCGAAACGAACTCTACCGAATATCAGCAGTTTCCTTACAAAACGACAATGATAAGACTTGCTTCTACTTCATCGTTAACAACTTCCTGACGTGTTATCGGTTGAAAAAAGTGGTCCAGATTAGATCTCCAATTTGATGAAATTAAAAATTCGCACACCTTTTGTTGCACAACTCGACACGCCGAACACGGCGGTGGTCTTGGTTTGAGCCGGAAGGCTCTGATTCTCTTGAACACACATACTAAAACACAACTCTCAATTAATAGTATTTTTAGTAGATTTCAAATACTGAGGTTTCTCGAAGTTCCGAATATGCGACTTTTTCGAATTCTGGGATTTTTCGAATTTTCAGATATTTCACAGCTTGACTTATTCGAACGAATTTTTGGGCCCGCGAAGGAATGAGTTAGTAACGAAAAATATTTTAGAATTTTAGAATCTAGCACACACGCCGGAGAACGCACGGATCCGATGGCGCTACACCACACGGACCGTGCGCGCGTTTGATGGCGCACGCGCCGTACAGTGCGCATGTTGTACGGCGCCGTGCCGTTCGGCAGATGCTGGCGTGACTAAAAATCCTAAGTGCGTGAATTTTTGTTTACCAGTAGCTGTGTGTCGCAAATGACATTTAATTTCCTATGAGAAATACCAAAAATGGAGTGTTTCCGCCGGCATGATCTGAAGATGCACCACATCAGGGCCCGTATTCATAAAACCGTTTGGAGTCCGAACACCCTTGGAGACACACTCTCAAAAAGTTTCCTGCTAACACAGGCTGTATTTTTGATACGGTTACGCAGGAACGAACACAGACAGATGACTATGATCCAAAAGGTGGAAGGAGCTTCTCCAGAAAATTTCTCTTAAAAAAAGTTCCAAACCATTTGGAATTCCGAACTCCTTTTATGAATATGGGCCCAGCTATATATTCAGACAGAAAACATCAGAGTCGAAATTTGATTTTCTACACAAAGAACTTTCCTTTTTCGTATTTTTTTAGGTGATATTTGCGACACCATAACTCCGGTAAACAAAAACTTACGCCTTATTGTTAGCACTTTAGGATTTTTTTCTGGTTATGCCATCTATCGAAAACTCAGACACTGGTGCCGACCGGGCGAACATCATCAAATGGGTCGGGTCGTCGGCCAATGTCGGCCGGACGGTCAGCCAGTTCCGGCCGGGCGGCTCGCCATAAAAATGCGTTTTCTTCAGAATTTTCTTTGATAAACTGTTATCACTATGGCGAACCGCCCCGCCGGAACTGGCTGACCGTCCGGCC
>KN549330.1:139398-158705 GCA_000797555.1 Oesophagostomum dentatum | reverse complement strand
GGCTGCCGGTTACTGTGAGCGAGCAGGCATGGGACCCGCTATCTCGCCGCAGGCCTCATACGCAGACCGCGCGATCGGACAGGCTGGGGCGGACAGACTGTATCTGCATAGTGTATCCTACTGTTTACTACTAATGAGATGAGTTTTTTGTTGTATTTCCAGTCCTTTTATAGTAAATTTGAACAATCATGTGATAAAGCCAATAAAATAATAATGAGCTCTCACAAAAACACGATTACAATGCAAGAAGAGCATGGCTTTCTTAGTGAGGCACCCGAATAGCCTCGTTGGCAAAGATTGAACGAAGTGTAAACTTCGTAATTTTGAGCTACTGCTTCGGGATAGTTCCTGTTATCACAATTTTGAATGTTCTAGGAATGAAGAACCGAAAGATCCACGAAAACATCACGATGAGCGCGACGTTGCTATGCGGGACCACCCTTCTGTAGGAGATGCTGACCATCGACGGCAGATCGATATGGCATTTTCCCGCTGGAAGCGTTTCGTTTCTCCCGAAATGTGGAATAGAAGTCTTTCAGCTAGAGAGGAATACTTTAAGCGTGTCACTGAACCAGAAAAAGCTGGAAATTCCCGAGACGCCAAGAAGGACCACCATACCAAGCAGCCGAAAGAAGCAGAACAGCAGCGTAGAACGAAGCGAAGGCACTCCCATACCCGTCATGGGAAAAGAAGCGGCTCCAGGAGCAGAGGCTCAAGAAGAGCTAGTAAGGAAACGGCTGGCAGTCATGTCGATAGTGGAAGAAGGAAACCAAAAGAACCGAGAAAACACCATCAGGAACAGAAGATTTCCTCTAAGTCCGAAAGTGATCCAGCTAAGAAGGCAGATGGAGCTGAAAGGGACAAACATGCAGAAGAAGTCGTAAGTGAAGTGTGTCCCAAGGGAGAAAATATTCATGCTTCTCCTCCCAGAAAAGTAGCTAAGGTAACGAAAGAACAAAATAGTAAGGCAGCAGGGGATGAGGTGAAGGTGCCGCTTGTAAGTAAAAAGAGAAAGAAAAACTCGCGAGATGAACGAAAAGAGAAAGTGAACGATGATAAGACAAGCGAGGAGAAATCCAAGCACTCGAGCAGAGCCTGCAAGAGACCTCGCTACGCACCTCGTAAGGATGCGCTCAGGCACATGGATACTAATGCCGTTTTCAAAGAGATGAATCGTCTTCTCAAATAATTTAATACTACCTATGAAAGTATATACTTTGGCGACCATCTCGAGAGTTTCAGCACATCGGATTTTTATTTATAATGCTTTCGTATGACCCCCACCGGGCAGACGATAGGCATTTTAGACGTCAAGTTGGCCAGAAAACACAACGTAAGCCAGTCGTTTGCATTTGGGACCCCTACATACAGATGCCTTTAAAGATCCGATATCCGGGCAACCGAATCGCGATCAGGCTCTCTGATTTGATAGTGCTAATTTGACGTCGACGATGTGTATTGTCTGCAGCCAGCGGTGGGATCCCGCCCGTCGGGAGTCCCACGTACGAACTCTACTTATTCATTCGTCTGGTTATGCGTTCATTGGGACTTTTCCATTTTCGGCCCCTCATCTATTGAAAATCTCGGATTTCACTGAAATTTGGCCTAGGGAAATTATTTGAGGTGCTGAGTCCGAAAATCACAACTACTTTGCATGGGAACCACTTTACCCAAGGGTCAACTTTTCAGAATCGTCCAAAGCTTGTATATGGAGAATTATTCGACATGCAAATCACGAATATAATGTTGGTTTTGCACGGCAGGCGTTAATATATAGTTATGGTGGTGTACTATAGTTAACTTAACATCTAGGTATCCACCACACTTCTTGATGACGCCTACCGGTACAAAATCAGTGCGACATTCGAGTGACCCTAATATGCAAGCCTCAACATAATTCTGAAACTTTGACTATACGGGCAAGGTTTATACCGACCCATGGGTAAAGTGGTTACCATGCGAAATAAATGTGATTGTCGGACTCGGCATCTCAAATAACCCCCTAGGCGAAATTTGAGCGAAACTAATTTTTGGGACGCCGAAAATGGAATGGTGCCTATTTATTTAATGAGTTTGTTTTACCGATGCCGTTTTATCTTTGTCAGTATTTGCTCTACGTATAGTTTCTCTGTGTTACGTTACGTTTCCGTATTGTATCACAGAGTGTTGGCGTATCCCCACTTTCATTTCTTCAGGAATTCGAAGTGTTACAGTGACTTTTTTCTTCTCATCGCTAACACCTTTTAAACGATCCTTTTTATCACTTTGGTTCTCTTTATGAAGTAATTTGGGATGGTTTTATGGACTAATACGGAGTTATCTATTCCTAACATCTATTCTTATCATTTAGTCAAGGTGTTACTGTGATTTTTTTTTCTCCGGGTCACTGACGTGTTTTAAACTTTCTTTTTATATCACTTTCGCTCTTTTTATAATTTCATTTGTAGGGTTTTATAGACTAATACATTTCTTCATTTCTGGTTTTCATTCGTTTCTAGTATCCTAGACGTTAGTGTGATTCCATTTCTCGGGTCAGAGACGTTTTAAACTTTTTTCAGTGACATTACTTTCATTGTTTTTTGAAGTCGTAAAGTCATTTAGGGCGTTTTTTATGTACTGTGATAGGACTGTTTAACCCCGACTTTCATCCTATCGGGTATTCCGAGCGTTATTGTGATATCGTTTTCTTTTCGGGTTACTGTCACGATTTAAACGCTTTTTTATGTCCCTCCCCCATCTCTTCGCCCTCCGTCGCTTCCGTTGTTTTTATGAAGTCAGAGCGTTCTCTTTCTTCTTTTTGTAAACGATTTTGGTGTTGCCCCATCCTAGAGATGCGCAGTGTTGTTGAAGATAAATGTTCATCTGTTATCTTGTTATTGTATGCTGACGGAAGTAGGATTCAGGTGTCCTAAACTGCTTCAACTACACTAAACAAAGCTTCAGACCTATTAAAGCTCTAACCAGGGGATGATACTTATCGTAAACTCGAAAGGCACAAACGATGATACAGTAAAAATCCTTGTGTCCTCTTTAGTAGAAATCCAAAAAATCTTCACCCCTAACCTTCATGTGAACGAGCTACATGGCCTCAAAATCGGTGCACAGCATTTCTAAACAAGCAGTTCCCGAGCTATTAGTCGGATCAAAACAATGACTCCATGCTTATTAAAAGTAACTGCTACTGCAGAAGGAACTAAGAACATTGTACACAGCTTCTCTCCATATTGTCAAAAGATTTCCTGCTTTTCCATGCACAATAATAGTAAAATAGACCATTATAACCATGACAGTTGCGGAAAATTCGAAACACTGTAACTCGTTCATTTCAAGGTTAGAGGAGGAAATTTCTTTGGATTTCTATTAAAGAGGACACGAAGACTTTTACTATGTACGTCGTTTGTACCGTTCGAGTTTACGCTAATTATCATTCCCTGATAAGAGTTGGTCGTTGTGATCAGCTGCGAGGCGGCTGTTTTTTGAAATTCGCGGCGTCTGGATCGTCCATCGCATGCTGACTGGAGCAGTTCAACACATCGGCCTACCAACGGATCAAATGTCGTGAACGTCAAGCCGACTAGATGCGTCTGAAATCGTAATGACTCGTTATATAGTCCCATCAGTGGCAATATCGTTAGTTCCATTTTTATGTTCGCTTTTGAAAAGCTACTCCAATTAGTTCTTAATGCCAGTACTTTCATGGCGTTTTGAGGTCGTTTATGGACTTTTGCAGAGCTATTTACTCGGCCTTTCGATCCTATTTCGATCCAAGTTCATCTAGTGCCTTCGGCATTCGAACAGTTGAAGAGGCTGTTGCCTCACTAAACGCAAATGTAAATGCTCTCGAAGCACTTCGTTTTATTCAGCACATCAAGCCAGGTACTTTTTTTTAATTCGTTTTTTTTTCTTACACAGACCTCAACTCAACGTTTGTTATTGAATTTTTAGACAATTCTTTGATATGCTCGTTGAGTCCAACAGCTCTTGGTGTCCTAGCTCTACGTGGATCAGAGCTGTGTCAACACGTGCCGGTGACAAAATACGAATTTGATGTGGATGACGTGACGTTTTCTGCACTTTTAGCAAACGTTCGTTGGTTGTTCTGTTTTACACACTGCTGTCTATCAGCAGATGTTACAACTGACAGTTTGGATTAGCATTTTCTTCTTTGTATAGGGGTATTTATAAAAGTATGGAAACAATGTCTTTTTGCGTCCTAGTCTGCAACTACCCGCCATAACAAAACAAGGGCAAAAGCTATGATGACACAAAGCAAGCCTTTTTTCATCAGCAAAATTCGACCCCGTTTTTAGTGCCCATAGAAAAAATACCTTCGTGCGCCGTTGCAAGCGATACGTTCTCCGCACAAAACACCAGCCTGCTGCACAGGAATTGTTCTTGGTCTGAAATAAATTGAGTGAGTGTAAATTGAGTAAATTGGCTGAGTAAATTTTTTGATGCAGATTTGTTCGCATTTGAATAAAGTTCCTCCAAATGTCTTTGCTTAGTCAAAATTCCGAAAGTCAAGGCTTAAAGCCTCCTTTCACTTGTCGTAAGTTTGAGGTGCGCGTCCGCCGCGACGCAGACGGGGACCGTAGCTCGTGTAGTCTTCCGTAATTTCCCACCCAGACGAGCGCGTCCGTATATCTGCTTGTATGGAATCCATGGCAAAACTAGAACTATTAAAGTATCCTCACTTTTGAAAACAGGTTTGATACCGCTGGAATGGAAAGATAGCCAATAGGGCCGTCTTGACGCGACAGCGAGAATTAACCACCTGTCATGTCTCGTGCCATATGTCGGAACTAGTCCGAATTGGCACTCTTCAGCGCTGGTTTTTTTTTTGCATCGAGGAAGAGGCAAGATTGAAAATATTTATCATATATGTTAGGGGAATTTTCTTATGAAGTTAATTTCTGCTTTTGGCTAAGCAATAGCTTGGAGAAGGGAGTCTATGCTTGTGCAAAAAAAAAATTGGGCGTGGACGAGTTCCGACACAACCATCTCGTGCAACCTGCAGCTCATCAGTGATATGTTATTGCTCCTGAACTCATTTCTGTCATCTCACACGTGCTCCCGTTATGCCGTGAGACAAGTATTTTGTTTAGTTCCGATCTTTCTGCGAGACTTGTATACCAGAAGTTATTGAGCCTTTTTCCACCGAAGCTTCGTACATGAGTTAGTTACTGGACACGCTAGTCACTAAGTCCTTCCCATTTTGTGCCGTAGCACCAGTTTCATAAAGTTACTGCACTTATCAAAAAACATGGAAATCTTTGCGTCATTTTAGAAGTTTTGTTGTGGTACTTATCCTGCTGATTCCGAGAATCATTTGCATGATAAGGCCTTATCATGTTCTTCTTCTCTCGCTTAAGCCGATCATGTAGCTGTAGTATATAATCATATTACCTCATCATATATACTTGAAGTGAAAAGTCGGTGCACGCCAAGCATTGTGCGATTGCGGAGTCAGATGCATGTTTCGAAAAGGAAAGGTATTCGTGTGTATACGTGCATATACAGGGCATCCTTCTGTGCATACCATACGATCAACAAAGTATCACAGTTAAAAGGGGCTTCTGAGCTGAGTTAGAGCCCCTGTCCGCACTTGCACATCGCGCGCGAAGTGCACCGACTTTTCAACTATTCTCTTTGTCGCAGACTAAGACAAGTGGATGTGGGCGGGGTCAAGCTCCCGACTGGAACAATATCGATTGAAACTGAGCTGATTCTCGGTGTTTTAACCGATTTGAACACGTACGGCATCCCGTTGGGTGCCCTGGCCCCACCCTTCACTCCTCTTAGTCCGCGACAAAGAGTGTACACTATACATAGTTTGTTTGGCAGGCTTCGGTTCAGTTACAGCACAACTGTGATAAATCTAATGACTTTGCATAAAATTAATGCTTTTAGCACCACTGCTTGCAATATTACACTAGTTTGATTCTCATAATCATTTGTCGGATAACATTTATAAGCGAAGTTCCCTCGAAGACAATCTTCGACGATTTTGAGGGTGCTGAGTTTGGGGGTAGTACTGAGACCTTGACATCAGATACAGTAGCGCTCAAAAGTATTTGAACACCGCATTTTGGCATGTTAACGTTATTCGTCATATCTTTTCATGGGAGCCTCCAGTCAAGCGGAAATTTGTGGGCGTTTTAGGAGCAGGCCTGCGCGAGTTAACCCTAGGTGAGCAGCTTCGCTGTGCCATTTAGGCGAATTATACGTAGCCCGATTCAATTTTTGTCGCCTTTCGAAATTGGCTAATAACATTCTTGCATCTAAATATTAAAAATAGTAAAAATTTGCATTATATAAAGAACCCTTTTCTGCATCTTATGGCATACAGCATACCCCAAAACAGCCTCTTCCAGTATGGGAATAAATTAGAAATTGGCTTGATCGATATTTCCTAAAACTTCTTCATTTTCTTATTCGAACAAGAGAGCAGTTTTGCAGACTCCAAACGAAGCCTGAGTAGCTTCATCAAGAATCATAAAGGGAAAAATATGAGTGCATGACAGGAGTTCTTATTCTCGAAAATATCTGCAAACGAATTTTTTCCGATTTTGGGATCCGCACATTTTGATGCAGATGCCATCTGTAGAGAACGACCAGGAAGCGCAAAATTTATGCGAAATTCTTCGGAGGTCCAGACGGTGAACCAGACCTGAAGTAGCCCTGGTACATTGTTCGATAATGAGAAAGAATTTCTCAGAGAAAGTGGGCAAATTCGATCTTGAAGGGCATAACTTTCCTCACAGACGCTCTTCAGCCAGTCTCTGGTGCTCATAAAACACGTCATTTAGTAAACCCAGAAATGCGCAAAATTCGCCTTGTTTGCTTGCCTCTGATGCGGAAAATAAAAAATTAATCGTAAACCCAAAAATGGGGTGTTCAAATACTTCCGGTCGCTACTGTAGCTTCCAGAACAAAAATTGGAAGTGTCAAATAGGTGGCTAGTTGTCATCCGACACATTAACTTTCCAGTTTGAAGTTTCTTGTTCTAAGATTCGTTTCCACGAATACTCAAGATTTTATCAAACACATCTAACTTAGAACTTTCTATGAGCTCATCTTTTTGTCTTCCAGTTCAATCTCGGTGAAAAATGGGACAATGCTTTGGCTTGGCTTAGCAGGTGAGACTTCATGTTCGGCAATAATTTGCATCCTTACTCTTAAATTAGACTAGGTTGTTTAGTGCATTGACTTGAAAGTGGACTTCAGAGTCGCATGTCCTGAAGAAGACCTTGCATGTCCTGAAGGATGGTTCGTTCGTCGACCCAGTCAAGACCTTCGACTACTGCAGTTACTTCATCTTATATATCTCGAAACTGAGGTATATCCAGTTGTTATTTTTTTAGTTTTCATAATATTTTCCCAAATTTTAGAAACGATTCGACACAGAGAAAATCGGTGTTGAGGTCGTACCTCTCTTGTACTTGTTATATACACAGTTTCGTGATTCCAATAGAGAATTATCAATACTCGCTTTAAAAACTTTGTCCAACATTGCCCTCAGTGACTCCTCTTATGCGGTTGCAATATTCACTTCAGGTTTGCACTTTTACACTGTATAGTAGTTGTTCAGGTTTTCATAAAAAAATCGTCTTCTTTAGAATGGCTACCTCTCCTTGCATCTCTCGTCATTCGAGGAAAAAAGCTAGAAGAAAGACTCATCTCTCACAAGGTTAGTTTAATTTTAGTAGTTCTTTATAATTATATCTGTTTCTTTTGGAAATATTCATATTCCTATAGCTTTACAAGGATTTTTTCGCAATGTTTTTTCTTCTTTGCGCAATTGTTTTGCTCCGCCGCTATGCTTTTGTGGACTATAAAACTCGTACATCACCACTCTCACCTTCTTCGGTTTGCTTCTTATTAAAGAGGTCGAGGATCATCGTGTATTTATAGCCACACTCGCTAGAGTATGGCGAAACATAACATAAAGGCGGAGAAACTAGACGATTTGTTACTTTACTGGTCTAATTTTCGCCGAAAGCCACTGTAGCGGCTGAAACGCTAAAGATTTTATATGCAGTACTAATACTATATTTTTTTTAGATTTGCCAAAATGCGCTCAGCAGTTTGGGAGTTGTCGACTACCAACTGCGATCTGACATTTACGAGTTATTCCTTCCAGATAAGGAACCGGAGGTGAGCATAAGTTTCAAAGCTAAGAGATAATGTTGATTTCGAATTCATTAAGCTAGATTGTTCAGGTTGATGTTATTATGATACATGGCTTACGTGGCGGTGTGGCATACACTTGGCGTCAAAAAGATAAATCTAGTAAGGTTGTCACCGATTGTTGGCCAAAGGTGCTTAGTTCTTTCTTCCTTTATTCTTTTACGGATTAGTTGCATATTTGTAGGATTGGCTACATCTTGACATACAGCAGCCAATGCGTATTCTTGGTCTAGATTATCCATCATACTTGATGCAATTTACAGGAACTATGGAGAGTCTGCAGGTAAGCTCATGCTGTTTTCATGATGATTATTCACATACCTAGACTTTACATAGCTAATGTGATTTCAATCCCACTACTTTTTCAGGTCAGAGCCGATCGCTTTAAGCATCAGTTGAAAGCAGCAGGAGTAGGCAGAAGGCCGGTAGTATTTATATGTCATAGTCTGGGCGGTTTGCTAGCTAAACGGCTGCTTTTAGATTTGCCAGATTTGGCTGAAAAAACGGTAAGCTGTGGATTACATATTTTTTATGTCTTATCCGTTATCACGTGATCAATCATGGCGTGTATATAGTCGTTGTATAGGTTGGAATATTGTTTATCGCTACTCCACATCGCGGCTCTCCCATAGCTGCATGGGGCTACTCAATACTTCATCCAACGGAGGACGTACTTCTCTTGCTAGAGGCAAATCCCATCAACAAAAAGGTGTTATATTTTCTTGAATTTTTTGAATCCTAGAAAGATGTTTACTGCTAGCCAGTTTTTTTTTGTCTCCATATGATGCCTAGCCAGTAAACGAGCGATTATGCACTTTACCTGAATCCGGAACGAAAACTGTTGAAATGAGACTTGCCTATATGGATCCCACGTTTTAGTTGCGTATGGAGGCAACGCTGCATGACATTGCAATCGCGAAATTCTGCTCGAAGTTTGGAAAACACAAAAATGACTTTTCACATTTAGTATCTATGCCGTTATGCATGTCACTTATGTGGTAGAATTCGGTGAGCACAACCTAAGAATGCAGTAATCGCAAAAACGTCACCTTTGCAGTTTCGTTGCATGTTCCGGATTCTTACAACATTGATCGCATGCTCCTTCATCCGAGTACTGCGATAGGCTATGCGTGAGAAAGCATGTTCTGTATGGGTTTATGCTTACTTGTTGATACCCAATCTTACCCTAAATAGAGGATATGTTGCTGGAAACTGTTCCTAATCAGAACCAACCTTGTATGAGCAATCCCACTAATAATAATAATAAAGCGTGGTCATCCTTACAAGTTCTAGAGCGGAAGCTACAACCAGTATGCAACCTCTTTGTTGGGAAATACGCGGTTCACATAACGTTCTACCCACTCTGTCTTTCTGAAGTATTTGGCTGATGTGTTAAGAGATCTTATTTAGTTGAACGAGGATTTCTACAAGATCAGCGACAGAATCCCTGTGATTGTAAGTATGGTCGAGACGAAGCAATCTGATCTTATAGGTAAGTAATCACTTCTATGAATGTTTTTCCCCTGCTTTTAATATTGATCTTGCATTCTCGTTTCGACATTTCGAATTTTGGAATATTTCGAATAGATCGTTTTCTCCGTATTTCAAGATGAGAAAATCGAATATAAGGAACGTTTGTGAGACCATTCAGCCTGTTTTATATTACCGTTTACCAGTACTGGCTAGTTGTTTACACTGAGAGAGAAATATAATAATATAGTTGATTCGTAGGACTAGCGCCGGGCGGAATTTCTGACAGCCGGCTGTCCGTGATGAGAGTGAAATGCGGTCTTTATAGACAATCGGCTATCAATGAGAAACCCCACCCGGCGCTAGTCCAACGAACGAAAAAGTCATTGCGAAAAACTCGGCGACTTATTCGAATGAACGGGAATGTCGAGCTTAAAAAGTTCCGATTAGTCCGGACTTTCATATACCTAGAATAAGGGTGGCAAGAGTCCTGGAGCTTTTTTATACATCCAAAGAAGTTTTGTTTCCAGCCTTAGAAAGTTCGATATTAAAGGCAGCACCCACGGGAAAATTGATTTTGAGATTTTTGTGTTTTTTGTACCCTAAACATACGGCTTATCAGAGTCAAAGTTAGAAAACGCAAAAGTTAAAACTCAGCGCGAAAATGCCGAAAACATACTTTTCATGCTTGTTCTGGATACGAGAGTGAGCGAACGAGTTATGCCGTCCTACCATATCAATGCATTGTCTGTCGACAACTCGTCCGCTCACCCTCGTAACTTGGGCGAGCACGGCAAGCACGTTATCATACATTTTCTGGGTGAGTTTTGACTTTTGTGCTTTCTAACTTTGGTTGGACGAACCATGTACCTAGGATGCAAAAATTGCAAAAATCTGAAAATCGATTTTTTCCGTGGGTGCCGGTGCTGCTTTGAAGATTATTTGAAATATTTGAAATTGTTTGCCGAAATATACTGCATTCGTCCTCTACGCGTTTTTCTTCGAAGTAGTGGTCACCCATTTGCGCTTATAAGCCGTTGAAATGTTACTTGATTTGACCACACTTCTGTTGCAGGTACAGCAAAAGGTATGATTGTACCTACGCAGTCTGCTGTGTACGAGAAAGGCGCTGTATATCATATCGAAGAGGTGTGTTGAGTTGTAACTCTTACGAGAACGTGGATTTATGCTGATTTATAGGCACACCATAACGTATGCAAACCATCCGAGCGCACTAGTCCGGCATACGGAGTTGTGCTGAATTTCCTCCGCGATTCTATCCAGGAAGCTAAAAAACTCAAGAAATAGCGATTACTTGGAGGCTGTTCTTTATAGCAAACAGCAATTATCTACCGACTGTTCAGAACGAGTATAGGAATACGGGATATGTGCATTTATTTAGTACGAGTTCCACATGATACTTAAGTTGTTCTTTTGCTTATGCCAGAATCTCAGTTTTCTTCTTTGTTTGTGCAGTTGAGCCTTAATATTTCGAATGCTTGTCGATTGATGACTTGTATAGATTAGTTAAGCCTGACAAGGTTGTTATAACTTCTTTATTCTGGGCTAACATTTCGGCGACTTTCGCCTTCTTCAGAGCCTGGAACAGGGTAATGAATTACATGTCAATCGATCAGCGTTGTTGTTAACATCCCTAGTAGATTTGAGAACTCCCAGAAAGTCCGATATTAAAGGAAAGCGGTGCTGTGACCTACCCTCCGCTAGTGCAAAACCGCTTTTTGAGAACATCGGCAGATGACTAGAGCATCCCAATACGGTCAGAAAATCTGAGCAAGATAGAGAGATAACTCCCGAGTGATAGAGATACACTCTTTCTTTCGATTCATTTCTGGAGTTTTTGCCTGTATCCAAAAAGCTTCCATAGTTTCTCGTGCTGATGTTTGATGTTCGTAAACCAAGATCTTTACCATCACATCGAAATTAGCTCCAGCATGCTTTTATAACCTGTGGGCACCTAGTGGAGTTGACGTGCGCGATTTGTCTTTCCCATCTAAATGTTCCTTCACTCTTACGCCTAATGGGCAACTAGTTTCTCCCATGTACTTCTCATTACAACTCAGGCAGGAAATCATGTAAACTGTACCTGACCACATGCAATCGCCGTTTCTTCCTGAGGGGCAGATACGCAGTCGCTCGTCATGCATATTCGGTCATACATGCGATTTCGAATGAGTGGGCGTTCTAAGTTATTCGGAGGCAATTCGACTACTTTTATGGAATTCTCTAGATTGGACCTCGTCACACATCGCCGAATTGCAGTACTCAGCTCGTCAGACACAAAAGGAACGAAGAAGGGGACTCTATCTACGGCCTCATGTGCTTGTCTTCGTCTTGTATTCCGATGTCCGCTAGAAAAGGATGGTACACTATGTCCACTGGATCTTTGCCTGAGTTGTACTGAGAAGTATATAGGAGAAACTACTCAGACACTCGGTGAGGACGGCGCACGGACCACTAGCGGACCACCCGCCACCGCTCCCTCGGCTGGCCCGTTGGAGGGACGCGCGGTACGTATAAGGTCCGCGCGCCGCCCGCTAAACTGCCGTACCGGTCAGCGCCTGGCTTAATAGGACGCTTTTTGAGTTGAAGATGCGTTGTTTCGTGTTTCATGAGCAGCAATAATACATTCAGTTACAGTTATTTTATTACTTTATTAGAAAGGTATTAGCTCATCGAGGTAATTGAAACTGCACGTAGTAAGCCGTTTGAAGTTTATAAGTACGAATGAAATATCACATAATCATCACATATGTACAAGTAATCATACTAATATACCGGTAATCAATGAACCAGTACGAATCGTAGGTAAATAAATGAACGACCTACTCTAAGAACCTAGGCCTATGCTGTTAAATTCAGCATTCGGTGCTAAAAAGGTGATGAAGCTGTAGGGAGCTGTTACGGCAGCAGTGTAAGAAGCACCCTTCTCTACATCCCTGATATAATAGCACTCAGAAATGTTAGCTGAACTTCCAAAAAGACGTTTTTAAACGTACGAGTACAGTACATACATACATCGGAATTTGTGTCGAAACATGACAAATCAAGTTTTTCTGTGGTGTGGGTGTAAAGGAACGTGTTCATGACATTTTACCATAACAGCTTGCTGACGCTTTTGGAACCGAACTCTGCTTTTAAGGTTGGCTGATTAGAACAGCAAACTAAATAAACGTACCACTTAAGTAACAATAACAAAAGAAAACAGAAGTATGTGACAGCTGTAACACTTCGAAGCAGAAGATACATAGGCAGAAGAAGGGGTGCGGAAGACATATTTAGAGATTTAGCAAGGCTCGTATGCACGACTTTTGCGGCGTAGTTCCCTTCGTTCTGAATTTTCGTTCTGAGTTGCTGGTTGGCTATCTATCCACTGTTTGATACATCAGATCTATATGCAGGAGCATGCATATAACATCTTCTAAAATTATACTCTGTATCAAGGAGGATAATAAGGATAAATTTCTATAATCACATTCTTCTGTATGAATGAAGAGTAGCAACTCACTTGAAATGCTTGAGTTAGAGTGCCTTTATTTGCTTCGAAAAGAACTGTGGCGTCCTTTTGCTCTTCCTCACTGTAAGACATGGTACATACGTTGTTTAACAGTGTTGTTGTCTTTGTGGGTGACGTAACTATAAAATAACAAGCATACTGATAGCATACTCATCAAAAATCTTGATTAACAAGGATAAACACACGAAGCTGAAGAACGAACCAAAGACACGAATTAATGACAATAAAAAAAGAAATTTGCTCAAATTGAGTGAAGCGCGGACTGGGCGTCGTTTGTGCAGACTTCCGTGACTCGTGCATAATAATGCAGAAACTTTAGGGTCCGCGGACCATCCTGCAATAGCGTGGGCGCCCGAATGGTCCGTAAAGCGGCCACGCCCCTTATTAGGGTCCGTGTCTGGTCCTCACCCTTGCTCATAGTCGGCGCACCGTCCGCACCAAGTGTCTGAGTAGTCGCCCATTATGCGTAAGAGTGAAGGAACATTTAGATGGGAAGGACAAACCGCGCACGTCAACTCTGCTAGGTGCCCACAGGTTACAAAAGCATGCTGGAGCTAATTTCGATGTGATGGTAAAGATCTTGGTTCACGAACATCAAACATCAGCACGAGAAACTATGGAAGCTTTTTGGATACATCCAAAAACTCCAGAAATGAATCAAAAGGAAGAGTGTATCTCTATCACTCGGAAGTTATCTCCTTATCTTGGTCAGATTTTCTGACCATATTGGGATGATCTAGTCATCTGCCGATGTTCTCAAAAAGCGGTTGTGCACTAATCGCCATTAACGGCATCGGAAGGTAGCTTACAGCACCGCTTTCACGAAGGGAGTTCTCGAATCCAGTAGGGATGTTAACAACAACGCTGATCGATTGAGATGTAATTCGTTACCCCGTTCTAGGCTCTGAAGAAGGCGAAGGTCGCCGAAACGTTAGCCCAGAATAAAGAAGTTATAACAACCTTGTCAGGCTTAACTAATCTATACAACTGAGCCTTAATATTGTTTGTCACTGATTGTTTCTTGCATAGTATAGAAGGAAAAATGAAATTTTATTGAGCAGAATAGTTTTTCATATCATAGGAAGTTCCAGCACTAGATGTAAAAACACCAAATCAGACATAAAAATTGTATGCCAAATTGTTATTACTTGCTGTTTTTCTATCACAGTGATACCGCGTAGGCAGCATATAACATGTAAAAGTATGTATAAAAGAGAAAATAAATTAATTGGGAATAGCAAAATATAATGTGGGGTTAATGTAAGCTAAAAGAGCGGTGCAAATAAATGCAAAAGAAAACCGTATGTTCGAAATTCACCCTACTACTGTGGAACAGGTATCAGAATTCTGCAATTCGTCAATAACGTCTCATCCTAGGACTGTGTCAGCAATCAGATCATCTTCATCGTCCATAATGCTAACTCCTTTCTCACGTTCAGTTGCTTCCTTAAAGGCAGCGCTCACGCTCATAACGCTTCCTGAGTTCTTGACGGATTGTGAAGGAAAACTTAAGAAATGGGCTAACGTCCAAATATTTCAGCTGAAAAATCGTTCCTGATCAAGAAAATCGCTTCAGAAGACTCGTTCACTATTTCGTGGATGAATTGTCCGTTCCGTCGTGCGTGCGCTTTCTCTTGGAGTTCAAAGTCGCACCAAGCGCGATGAATGGAACAGTCTTTCAGTCCCACTAATATCCGATAGTTGCAGTGCCCTAACTAGTGTACAAAACTAAATGGGCAACTCGTTTGCGAAGTCGCGAACGAGTCTTCTAGAGCGATTCTTCTCCGTGACGAATGGCTTTCGAGACGAGATATTTGGACCTCAACCCTTTTTGAATTCATTTTCCAGAATCTATCGAGGAAGCGTTATGAGCGTAGATGCTGCCTTTAAAGGAATTTCTAAACATGAAAATCCAGTCGTAGAAGTGGACGCATATAAGTAGCGAAAGTTGAGTTTGTCGAAGCAGCTGAACTCGAATGCGAGTTTGGTTACTCCTCGAATAGGCAGATCACAGTCGAAGCGAGTACGTTTTTTCAGGTGCTGTAAATTATTAGTAAGTAGACGGTCATTTCGTTTAGTAACATTGGCACCTTCAACAATACCTGCCCCAGAGAACCTGAAATCCTGAGTTTTTTTTTCTGCTGAAGCTTCACTAGTTGGGTTATTTGTGATGCTGGCTCTGAAAATCAGTTTGGTCAGCATGGTAATCTCCTTTCTTTTGAGGTTAGGGTAAGGTTTGCCCATGACGTTAAAATAACAGACATAAAAAAGGAAAAGCAAGTTCAGAAACGTTCGTATGGAGATGTTCATAACTGATAGTAGCTTTGGAACAATCTAGGGAACCACAATCCGACTAGGCATTGCATTATGTTGTTGCATCCCTTGATAGGAAAAATCTTCCTCTTTTATTTCGTTCAAAGAAGTCTAGGGAACTCCCCCATCTTGTTTTGATATGGAAAAGTTAGTCTCTGAACTTTTTCCTCCGATTTTATTTATGACGCTAACTATTTGTGTGCTGATTTTACTCAGTTATTTCATATGAGCGGGACTCAGGTTTCAATATTGTTTAAATGCGATTCTACGCTTTCTACTTCATGCCACTTTATCACTTTACTGTTTCTGTTCCAACAGTTTCTTTCAAAAACAGGTGATGTGGAATCGAAAATTTCGAAAATTTCCGTTGTAAGGGTGTTATCTCATGGGAGAGGGGACATGAGTCGCAGCGGAACGGTCAGTCCCCGGGAACTTGAGATTCTTAATCCTCTTGCCTAGTGCGCGAGCTCGGCGAGCTCGCTGATGCTGTAGGGGCTGCCACGCAACTACTAGACTGCCCCTATAGCACTGCGACCTCACCGCTGAGCTCGCCAACTGTGAGCTGGCATCCTCAGATAACCCATCTCGGCGGAGTTTCAGCGAAGAGATATTGTTGAGTAATGCCCAAACATTTGACACATATAACAGAGAGCAATTCCTAGCAAATAGTGCATCTCACTTACTGGGTTCCGGTCTAACTCGACGTCCGATTTCTAGAGGGAACAACGTCATCAGAACGATTATGGCCAAAGCAAGGCAACCGCCCGGAACATACACCATTACGGTTCGATAAAATACTGTGCAAGCACTGTGAGGCTGTTCTGGGCTAAAAAGCAGAGAAACCGCTTGAATCTGCAGTACTAGAGGAAAATCACTAAAGCTCGATGAACTCACTCGCAAGAAGGGTTCCATAATTCGATAATTAGGTAAGCCACACCGTTGGCCAGCTTATCTATAAAACTCATGGCACCGTAGACGAATGCTCCACTTTCCTGAAAGCAAATCAGAACTAAGTTTATTTCGACAAGCTCCAGAATATTAAACATACCGTATTTCTGTTTATTAGGTCAGCTGTGAGCGATAGCGATGTGATCAAGAGAACAGCCTGAGAAACTCCTGCAAGTTTCGGATGATATTTAAACGTACAAGCAGGTTGATGAAGAAACAAAGACAGCTTACCTATAAGAGCGGCTACGGAATACATTCCATATAAGGAAAGGTCGAATAACATCCAAGCGCAGGTGCCGATCCCGCAGAGCAATCCAAGGAGGAACAAACACTAGAAAGTAGTAATTTGCTAAGTAAAATAAAACGATGTCTAAGTTTACTCAGTATAATTTACGGTAGTAGTCTACGTTATATATAAAAGCAATCAGAGGAGCTAAATAAGCTAAGCAGTTCAAGGTCTAAAGAGCATGAGGCAGAACGTGTGATTTACAGTTCACATAAAATTAGCAAAGTAAATACTACTGAAACTAGTAAAAAACTAAAAGGTTAATAGTCAGAATATGTAAGTACAATAAAATGTAATTAGAGTATGGTCTGTCACTAAAACGGTAATAGTAATAACTCACTTTTCTGTTAATAATGCGATTTAACAAAGGAAGACCGGTAATTCCTGACACAAGAAACGATGAAATATAAGATACCATAGGAAGAATAGCGACGTATTTCTAAAGAAAGAGCAAGAAGATATAACGCTTTACATAACTAATCCGAAAGTAAAAACTAGCCTTAGGGTAGTTTTGAGTCAGTGTTATGTAAAACGGGAAGTAGACCTGCGATATGTTTACGTATAACCGTGACCATAAATATAATAATCCGATCTGAACAGTGTTTCAATATTTAAATTTTTGGCATTTTCTCCAGTGCTCAAGACAAACCTGATAGAATTGTATGTGCCCGAACCAACTGGTCCAGTGCATTTTAACTAACTCGCTAGCATCAGAGGAAATGGAGCGTAAGCGACTGAAAACCAAATAGGGTAATGAAGAAAGTGACAAAGAAATGTGAAAAAGAGTTACCTCAACCTTCGCCCATGCTTTGGCTCACGAATAACTAAGTAGAAGAGAATAGTAGCAACCAACCCAGCTCCAACTACTAAAAAACCAGCAGTCTAAAATTAGGAAGTGTGGTGTGTAATCAAAAGCTAAGACAGTACAGCATGCAAATCATACATGTTACCGCACATGGGGACCATGGGGCGTGGGGTCTGGTGGTGAGTGAACACCGCGGGCAAGGGTGCCTTGCTCTGATTGGCTGGCTCCCCCAAACGTCCCCAAATGCGGATAGAACACGTCAATAGCGCACAAACCCGGAAATGAGTAAAATCGTTAGGTCCTATTTGAGAATTTCCACTACTTTGGGAGAGGAACCATGCAAGAACAACAAATACCGATAAGTTTGCTATAACAGTGAACGAATATCTGCAAGAAGGACATGCATGAATCTATGGTAAAGTCAAAATTAAAACCGAACCTCAATGAATTCATAATAGTCCGACTGCTGTCGATACTTGAAAGTTCGGGAATTAATGCGAGATGCGAGATCTGCAAAAACTAGCTTCCTCAGAGATCGAAGGGAGAGAATTCCTATGAAAGTTATACCTGTACTGAAGCCCATCCAAATTGGAAAATCATTATGAAAGGAATGAACCACAACACCTTCCACCATTCGGACTGTGAATCGGAACAAGGGAAACAGCGGTTGAATATAAATGGAAACGATAGGGTTACACAGATGGTGCCTAAAATATTCAAAAAATGCGTTCAAAAATCTTCTTCCGTAGCAGCAACTTTAAAATCTCAGAGGCGTTCCTCAAAAATTAATTTTTTTTCAGGATGATCTGCGCAAAAACTTCAGTTTTGGAGTTTGCAAAGTATGAAATATTCCAACATAAACTTTACTACTCCCAGGATGAATCGGTCACGAAGTTGTTGCTAATAGCAGTTTTTTTCGTAAAGTGTTTCTAGACTTTCCTAACACCCCCCCCCCCCATTGAAGGTTTACGAATGAACTGTAATAGTAGTTTTAACGTGCTCTAACTTTTCATAATAGAAAACTCAGTCTGAGTGGAAAGGAAAACCCTTGTTTGTCTTCGTCCCTAATATACATACCTCAAAATTATGTATTGTTTTTTTTGTATTATCACGTGGACTTGTTTACGCTCGATTAGAGTTTTGATATTCTAATACCTGGCACGGTAAAGCTACTTTTTAGTGCACAAAAGTTCAACCGAGAGTGTTCCTTGTTTGACTCGCCCAGTATTTTTTTAAAAATCCCATGCGCTGCCTACCATTTTCTTCGTCGACCAGGGGCCACCACATGGGCGTGGGCACTGTCTACGCAGCGGCAGAGTTTGGCCTGATTCAGGCACTATCCTGTAGATTTAACCAAGTCGGACACGTATGGTCCCGCCCATCTAAGGCCTTCGAGCGGTGAAGAAGAGGGTGTATTTGGTCAACTCTTCTTCTTTGAAAACTGTATGCTGCCTTAGGGCATGAACCTTAAAGTATCCAGCTGAGTGACTGCTAAGATATCTACCAGACTTAGAAACCGTCTAGCATTTGCCTGCATCTAACAGATTGGTCCAGCTGCATTTCATTTCAGTTCGTGATTATCCAAAAGGCGTAATCCTAAAGTAACAACATGCAGTTATCTACATTGGCAGATCTGTCTTAGTGTTCGGACCTCATCGTACCATGGGTTTATGCATTTACCTCAGTACAGCTTCACTCATCTCTCTTTATGTGCTGCAGCGCAAATAGAGTGCACTAGAAATGATTAATTGAATAGATAG
>KN549330.1:83089-102308 GCA_000797555.1 Oesophagostomum dentatum | reverse complement strand
TCTAGCTTCTGAAATGGGAATTTGGAGAAACTACTATCTGTGGCAGTGCTGATGGGATATCTTCTTGTTTTAGCCGCCATCTCTTCGTCCTTAGACCAAGAAGTGGAGTTTTCTTAGGTGTCTCATGACTTTTCGTGCAATCCTGTCTGTGTAACAAAAATGTTTGCTCTCGGAGTGTTGCAGGTTACGCGAACATGCGAAAGTGCTTCGATTCGCGCATTATTTCTACGACTGTTGGAGACGACCCTATTTCTCGTAAGAAAATCGAATTCTAATGAACACTGCATGGATGAGTAAAGCCTTTTTTCATTTCTAACTTGTCACCGTCGCATTTGAAGAACAAAACAGTTTTTTCTTACTAGTTTTAGGCCAAAATACCGCTGTTGGTACCAGACAGTGAGGGTGACGTTATTTCTATTCCACCTATTGATCATCATGGGTTCTGGGGGCGTTATCTTATCAGAAAGTGCATCCGCTATGGGCCCACTTTCCTACCCACTTCGGCATGTCATCGATTTTGCTTTGCATCATGAAGATCTTTATCTAATAGAATTCTTATTCGAAATATCTCCCATATCTGACTGTTGGTGAGAATTTTCGCTGCTGAACCGGTTTCACCTGTAAAGTGATGTCATTTCAGCGCCGAGCATGTAACCAGCGTTTCTATCCGAAGTAATTTTGAACATTTACTGCATTCTGCAATATTTCGTTGAAATATTCGCTTCCGTGGGATATCCTCTTATAGTGATACAGAAATTTGTGTCTGTGTTCCATATTTATCGCCGTAGTTAGCGTGAAAAGCACTGATAAGTTGTCATCTGTCACTGACACTCACGCCGATAGTCTGACTGTGATTTGTCAAAGTTATTCCAGATGTTTTAGAAAGTCGCAGCCGTTCTTTACGTCTTCTTCCCTCCCCGATAGTTTCTATTCTCTCCCTTTAAATTCATAAATCGTTACAAATATTCTTCTCTTCTCTGGGCTTTGGAAACATACACTATTTCTTTTCCGTCAGTTTAAGAAGAATATCGATTCATACGCATTTTCTTCTTTTACTTACAGTTGCTCTCGTACTTTCAGACTTTGTTATTGAGAGCATGGAATTTTCATTTGTCGAATCGGGATTTTTTTCCTGAACGAAACCAGTTACACCTATCTCTGGTTACTTTCCAATGTAAATTCCGCCATAATTCACTAGAGTTTTATCCTGTTTATTCCATCCCAGTACTATGTACTTTGGTATTTGCGTAATTACTTCAAAGTGAATCCGCACGATCTACAGTATTACTCGCTTCAAATTCCTGAGGTTTAACAGTAACTCACAGAATTTTCCTGTAACAGGGATTTCCGAAAATGTTTTTCATTATCAGAGGAGACGTGTGCAAAAAAAGTTTTTGAAATTTGGATAGGTGCAGAGCGCAGAAGAACCGCCTACAAGTGACCCATAAAACATTGTAAAATTAGTACTTTTAAACTGTATACTAGTGTCGAAGAAAGTGCAAGTATTTCTGAGTACAATCTAGCATTTGCAATGTGTCCGTCACAGTAAGTCAGAGTACAAAGATGAAATACTACTAACTGGTAAAAAGATTACAGTTTACCTGGCGATTTTTGGCTGAAGTCCTGTGTTCGTACTTTGGCGTTCTCAGTGAACACTTTGTTTCGCAAAGATTTGATAACTCTTTTTTCTGCAACTCAGCTATTGCCAAAAGTTCATTGGTTGCTTTTCCCAAATATTGTGGCGATCCTTTTAATTGGTTGTAACATAGGTCACCGATTTTTTTTTGCCAAATTGATTTCCGCTCGCAGAAGGCCTTCTAGGGAGTCGGTATTTTAGTTCGGAACTGATGTTTCTAGCTGCTTGTGCGGTTGATAAAAGCGAAAAAGGGTAGATTTCGAAAATGCTAGTTTTTACCTTTCGGAAAATTTATTTACAATGTTTGTCGCAGACTCTGAACCCGCATGCACCGTCTACGAACTTCCGCACTGGCATTTTGCCAACGCAAGAGCTCGAAAATATGAGAAAAGGCGAAGGAAAAGAGCAGCATACACGCTAAGGGGCCTGTAATGTCAGCAGACAGGTTACTATCGATCGGTCTTGTCCTGGCGAAGCGCCAGCGCAGAAGTCCGTAGACTCAGAAGGCGCACGTGGGATCAGAGTCTGCGATAAGCAATGTAGATTTCGGAAAGTTTAGCTTTCGTATAAAACGACTGCGATAGCCTTGTGGAGCTAAAACAGCATTTTGAAACAGTATACAAAGTTTACCAAATAATTTTTAAAAATATTTCCAAAACTGGACCTAATACTTAAAAATTTTAACGTCCAGGTTTTTTAAGAAACTACTGTTTGCTGTCTTCAGGTTAATACCATCTATATGTTGTTGCCTTGCTTTCTTGGAACTTTTTAGAGCCGGGCATTCTACGTCTACCTTAACATAACGTTACTGCTTCATTGTGCTTGTTTTTTCATATGAAGTTTAGAAACAGCCAGGTTCTTCTTTCAACTAGAAGGTAGATCAAGTGACGTAATAGGGCTCCCGCATGGATAGGACCTTTAATTGCAATGTGCTGTTTAGTAATGCTGCGGCTCTTATATTCAATTTTATTTTATTGCTGCAGATCAAAATAAAACACTCTGGCCAGACCTCTGAATGGGTAGGGTTGAAAAGAGATGAAACTAGCTGATCGATCTTTTTTCTCTAAATTTTTGGAACGGCCTTGATGGTTTGGCCAGCATTCTATCTACTCTTCTGTGATGTCTTCAATTTTAAGCAGTAGCATTTGTTCTTTCTCCCAGAATGCATTAGTTGCGCAGAAAATCTCTTCGAGAATATATAAATTTTAGTACAACTTTGTTTTTCTTTTCAGAAATCCGGGTCTACTTCTTCAGAAATGCCGTCGCCATGCGCGGTATGTGAGATGCCGTCTAGCGGCCTACACTTCGGCGTCTCATGTTGTAGAGCGTGCGCTGCTTTTTTCCGGAGGACCTTGTCCTTGAAGCTGAAGTATAAATGTCGTTTCTCCGGAGCTTGTGAAGTTACTCAAAGTACTTACCCAGTTTTTATTTTCGCGCGTGTAATTTTCTAGTTCAATGCATTTATTTCAGAAAAACGCTACTCCTGCCGACACTGTCGCTTTGAAAAATGCGTGATGGTGGGAATGCGAAAAGAAAGTAGGCAGAATAAAAGTTAACGCTTTTTAGAAGTTTGTTAAATTATGTATTCAGTGGTGCAGATGGCGAATGTACAAAATACCGTGGAGCCGTACGACACGTCCAAGCCACAAACGTCGAATCCAGGGTCAATTTCGGTGAGAGTAATTTTTTCCTTATGAAAACCATTAATAAGGTTTAAATTAAACATTTATAGTCATACTCGTCGTCCTCTCCACCAGAGCCAGTCTATCGTATCCCAGCTATTGTGAGAAACGATTACTACCAACAGACTAGCGGACCTTATGTTAGTAACCCAGCTAATTTGGATCTTCATACTAATGCGCAGATGATTCTGAAGGCAAAGATTGACGTCCTGTTCGATATGGTGAGAATGACTTTTCTAATTTAATGTAACAGTTTGTTTAGTAAAGTTAGTCTAGTGGCCATGCATAAAAAACCACGATTAGAAGAAGATTTGTATGTTTTTGAAGCATGAAAAAAAGTTGCAACAGTTCTTTCAGATCTCTTGACGAGAAAAAAGGGCAAATGTTTTCCATTTTTCTCATTTTATTTAATCAGTGTAGAGAGCTTAGTGTTTAAAGTGTTCTATGGATCCTAAGCATTTACAGAAACACGGAAACTAATAAAGATATTTTGAGACTAGGCATAGTGCTCAGTTTATCATACCGTCGGCCCTTATCTACGGCTTTTTAGTCCTGTTGTTGTCTGAAGAGAAATATTTCTGTTGTTAGAAGTTTCATTTCTTTTCAGGAATTCAATTTGTATGCGTTCCCATATGCGATCCCATTGTCCGTATGTCAGCAAGCCATGATTGCCTATGCGAACCATTCGCAACATTGGGTCCAGGGCAGACTGGGGAAGGTGAGGTTTCTCTTCTTTTCTTCTTTCATTGCCAAAACTGTAGACAGTCAGGTTAACAGCTTTTTAGGTATACATGCCTTTTTTGCTTAGATAGGCATCTGCTTAAGGTATAGCCAAAAATTTATCACATCACTTGAAAGGCTATGCATTCTGCTTATCTGTAGTACTTGAAGATTTGAGAAGCCATAGCACGAAGAAAAATCGGGTGTTTACCTCAAGTGAGTTTGCTGAAAAACTCTTACCATTGGCTGGGGTTTTTTTTTGCGAAAGAGATAGATTTTAAGTACTAGCCTTCGGAGTAGCTCTAGGGTGTACGAACAAGAAAAAGAATGAAGACGTTAGGGCTGTAAAATTCCATACTTATGGTATGTGAAGTATTTGTTTTTACACTTCTCACTTACAAACACGAGTTATGATTTGTCACGCATTAAACGAGCTAAATGAATGGTGTACCGACAGACAATCGATCTGCTGGTATACTAACAACCATGGATGACTAGATCTACTTTACTAAAGTTTTTAAGGCAGTGAGCCACCAAAATGTGATCAATGAGTTTATCTGGCGGAACTTTTGGAAGGACCTGCCGTATAGTGCTATGTCCAGCAACAGCGTGAAAAATTCTGCTCATTCTGAAGAAACAGCCTTATCAAAAAACATTTTACACCAGTAAAAGCTATGATATGTGAAGGCACGAAATGAGAAAGAGCCTATAGCTTACTTTGGTCTGTCCTTCTTGCATGAGTGTGTCTTCATAGTCGTTCAGTAAATATGCACAGGGCTACAGCTCCACTCACTTTTTTCAAAGCCTGTTCCCGGGCCCTGTTATTTTGCGTATCATAGTTTTTATTAGTAGAAGACTCATCTCTCTGATGAGGTTTTTTTTCCTCCAAACTGGCAGCATTTGTCATTTTCTATGATAGCTTGCGGAGTAGGCCTTTTTGAGGACGGTTCTACTAGGAGAACTGACCAATAGAATTTTGGTGCAAGTCTACCTTTAAGAGAGCAAAATAGCCATCTGAAATGTGTTAGACCAGAATGCAGAGGTGTAGGAGCATCGAACTTGCCAAGTAAGAACACATTTTCAGTATTCTACTGTTCAGTTTATTTATTTGTTTATTTATCTATTTGTTTATTATTTACTTAGTGGAATACACAAGAGTGCACTATTTTAAAAGACCAGTGAAAAGAGGAGCGAACTGAGAATGCAACCGGCAAATACGACATAGGGGTATAATCAGCAGCTGAAGATCAGGCACCTGTTCCCTAATCCAAACGCTATATATGTATGGGAATTTCCAGGGCTTGGATAAACTAACTTAACCTCCTTGGACATAAGAATTTGCAGCATAATTAGTGAAGAGATTTTCATTAGGCAAATTCCTCTTTTGGGTTTCTTCCTCTAGAATTTCAGCAGAAGTTGGACAGTTTTTAAATTTAAAAAAAACATGTTTAAGCTTTTCACATTTGTTAATGACAGCCTATTTCAGATGCGCGAAGTGAACATCGTGGATCTCGAGCAATTCCTCCGTGATACCTACGCCGAGATCGAGTACCTGGCCGAGTTCGCCATGTCTCTGCAGCCATTCAGTCAACTGCCAAAAGACCAGAAGGTGTCTTTTTTCTCTCGGGTTATCTCAAAAAAATGTCCAAATTTACCTCCTTTAGTGGCTGCTATTCCGAAATTTCTGGCCGGGACTGTCCGAATTGGATCGATGTTTTCAAACATGCAAAGTTCTTGGTTATGATACCGAAGATGAGCGAATATTATGCCTTGATGGAACTATTGTCGATTTTCGAGGACATGTAGCCAAACTAGATACTTTATCGGACCTCAATGAAGAGCAAGTCAGAAAGTATGTTATAAAACTCTTTTTTTTCGAAGTCGTCTAGAAACGATGGGAGATTTTTATGTTCAGATTTAGTGATGCATAAAAAATGTTGTTATAGGAAATACACAGCCGAAAATATTTTTAATAATTGCACTTCAGTGGTTTTACTAATGTAATACTTTTAAGATTGCTGAAGCCGTCGCACGATCTCTTCCGGGAACTTGTAACAGATCCTTTCAAACGATTGAAGCCAAATGAGTTTGAGTTGTTGTACATGGTGATCTGCTGCATGTGGAACGTAAAACGTAAGTTGCTATTTTTTCGTAACAGAATTAAACGAAAGGATTCATCACGGAACCTTTTTGCAGAAAACTAGGGTTCTCAACAGTTTTTGATGGGATTTTTCCCAGCTGCGTATATTCAAAGGCAGCACCTATGCTCAGAACGACCTCTAATTCCTAATCGGTTGAAATAGGAGGCCTCTATAAGAAACTAGGGTTTAAAAATACCCTCTCGAAAGTAATCCGTGACAGAGAAAATTGCTACAGAAGATAGGTCGGGCGTACACGCACGACTAAGCGGGCGACTTTTTCATCTTATTGCCCTCTCTAGCCGAAGCCTGTGGAGGAGATTCTGAATTGACCATAAGTAAGCTCGTAAAATTCCTGCTTTTTCTCGCACTGGAGGTTATACTGTGCTAAAATATTTAGCTGGCTAGGAGGTAACTATATTTTACGACTACCTTCAGCTGGCTGTATAAAATCAAGTGAACCAGCCCGATTCGATGTCCTGTAAGCCTTACTACCAAGGAGGCATAGGAAACAAACCTACAGGAACTCAGGCCAGCAGCGGTTAAAATTCGCCTCCTGGGAACAACAATACGTTGCCACCCAAAATTAGGAGTCACCACTTGTTTACTACTTTTTTGCCACCAGCAATAGATGCAATGAGATGATCAAGCCGTAGTCGACAGGAGCTGAGGTGGTGCTATGAATGGCAGGTTCTTGCTCAATTCGTTAATACTCTAAAATTCGAGATCCCTAAAATCTCCACATTTCCCACTTGCGCTTGAAGATAGAGGGGTGGGCTAATTCCAAAATTTTGTCTTTTACCACTAAACAAGCAAAAGCAAACTAAGACATAGTCGCGCCTCAGCGCTGTCCTTGGTGGGAGAAGCTATATCGGCAGTTTAACGGCTAGTCCGTTAAACTCAGTGTACCACCAAAATTTGTTTGGTGACTTTTTCTAGTAGACTGTCAGGGAGCGCCTGCTCTATAATGCTACCATAGTGGCAACCTCCAAAACCTGCGCATTTTGGAGAAAGAGCCTTATCAAATATGAAATCCGTGCTACTAAGGCTACAATGCAACAAGGAACAAAACTCGAAGTAAGGCTCTGAACGAAGGTAATGGGGCTGCAGCTTTACCCATGTAGTCTATTTATCCTTAAAGGCATATTCGCGCAAGAAGAGTTATCTAACATTGGTTCTTAGGCCATTTCTTGGCACTGTTCTTTGGCGTATCGTAGCTCTTATTAGCAGGAATTTCATTTTTGATGAGGCTTTCTCTCTAAAATGAGTAGGTTTTGGAGGTTGCCACTATTATAGGGTTACAGAGCAGAATCTCCCTGATAGTTCTACTAGAAAAAGTCACGAACCAAATTTTGGAGGCACACTGTCTTTAAGTTCCGCACCAATGCTGCCAGAAATGCCGCAATTTTGAGGGAATTTTTTCTACTAAATTTTTTCCCTTTGAAACTCGCAAATTTTGTCAACCCTTTAGCTTTGTAATATGGTGCACTGCTTCGAAATGTACTACACAACCTTTGTGACATTAAAAGAAGGTATAAGTGAAGCACTTTTTTGATGTACCGAATTGGAGAAAAATTATTTGGAAATACAAATGGCTATAGAGCGGACGGAAAGTGTTTAAAATCCGCGTACTCTCTTCTTCAATATGGCGCCCAGTTTGCTGAAAACTCATAAAATTCCGAATTTCTGATGGACGTAGAACGGAACCACAGAAACGTGACGTCTAACAGAAATTCTTGAAAGTTCTTCGTTTTTTTTTATTCAGTACTGTCAGGGTAGCGTTTTGCTAAGAGGAGAAAATCTTTTAGAACAGTTTTCAGGGCATAATTGCTGATTAATCGATTGCTTGGAACTGGAGTCTGTCATCAACGACGCAATTGCGTACAAGTTAACATAAAGCAAACTGTACCGTCGATTCACCAAGATAGTGCCTCGTTCGGCGCGGTTTGTGCAATCAGATACTAGCTGCGGCACTGCGGGTTGCTTCGGACTCGTCCACTCCTAGTGTTAAAAGGTTAGACGTGGACGAGTTCCGAAGCAACTCGCCGTGCCCCAGCTGGTACATAATTGCACCAAACCGCTCTGAGCGAGGCATTGTCTGGGTGAATCGACGGTACCTTGCTCACAGTTCTTCTCAAAATTGCTGTACTACGGCCGAGAATCCAGATAATGTCAGACGTAAAATACGTGGTCAAAAGTTACGTAGAACGCAAAATGTACAATTCAGAACAGAAAATACCACATCACTGGCATAACTTCGTCATAGGGAACTGTTTTGTCAACTTGTTTGGTTGTGTCAAGTTAGTTGTAAGTTAGACATATGAACAGAGAATTCCTACCGTTACGCTGCATGCGTATTAAAGACAGCACCCACGCTTAGAACGCTTCTTGAGTTCTTGATGGATTCTGAAAGAGAAGCTCAGAAAATGGTTGAGTTTCAAATTTCTCGGCTCAAAAGTCATTTCTGACCGAGAAAATTGCTCCAGAAGACTCGTCCACAATTCTGTGGACGAGTTTTCCACTACGGCGCGTGCCTTCCATTGGAGTCGCCCACCGCCTTAAGCTTATGGACATGGAAGGCTGTACAAATGCACTCATACCCAATGGTTATAGCGCTTTACCTAGTGTGCAAAATGCACTGACATGACAACTCGTCCCCACATCCTTCGTAACCGGTCCACGGGGTATCCGACGTTTCGGTCTTTTTTCTCCCCGCAACGAGCAGTTTAGCGGTGCTCTCACTTTAGATCTTGGCTATTCAGCCACCGAGGATTCATAGATTACTTTAATCTCGAATCCGTTCTTAGAGTGGGTGCTGCCTTTAAATGAATCCATGGTTTTTTCTTCTTTTTTTCAGCCCAGTAGCACTGTCTCAAGAATTTCACGACATAATACCCTTTCCCACTTCATTAATACTGTTTATTGAAGATATCCCGAACGTCGCAAAGGAGACGATTGATGTAGCAGAGCAGGTGAAAAGTCGCTTGGCCGAAGACGTACACAGCTACTACACGTACGAACTTCGAACACCAAATTACGCTTCTCGTCTTCACAAAATGAGTAACATCGTATCAGCCGTGGATGTAAGTCTTCGACGTGAATGCACAGCATAAAAACGAACTTACTTTCCCTTTACAGAAGCTGCAGGAACGAAGGAAGGAAGATAGCCAGTTGTCGAAGTTGTTCAACATCTTCAAGCATGAGATCTTTATGAGTGAACTTGCCTGATCGCCCAGACATTCATTGTGTACATAGAAATAAAGAAGAACTAGTTTTTTACTGTGATGCACGTGCAGGCTCTCATTGAGTAATTAATGAGACCAATTATCGGCGAAGTAGTGAATTGTCGAGGCAGGCGGTAGGTCTGATGAGTGATTATTCGTGTCCTGAGTGTGATGAACCGCGCCGAGCTGTCGACCAATCGCGATCGCCGCCTAGCCACGCCCACCTGAGTTGAGCTGCCAGCTTTTGCTGTGTTTAAGTCAGCGATCACACAAACAATGATGCTAACACTATTCATATCGTCGCTCACTTCACTAAGCTGTCAAGCGTCTAACTCCTCGTGAAACTTGGTCGTTCCACTGTTGTTTGTTCCTTGGTGCAGGCGAGAAACGGATAGGCTTCCTGAATTCCTTCTTTAGTTACAGTAGTGCCGGAAATACTCCAACAAGGCTACTAAATTGTGCTTGCAACTTTACGAGGAGCGAAGTTTTGTAAGCTAAAGTTTTGTTGCTTGTAAAAGCCCTTCTGGAAAATAGGGACATTGGCCTGTAAGCCGCGTTTTTCTTATCTGTGGACATTGGGCTTTGATTTGCAAGCGAATTTAGGGATCTCGACGAGTTTGCAAAGATTTAGTTGAATTCCAAGTAAGGTTTAAAGGAATTTCGTGTTATTTAACAGTTGCGGGATAGCTCTTAAACTAGCAGTCTTACAAAGCCATATGGGCAAGTTTCGAGCTCTATGTCGAAACCTCAAAAGTAGTTTCTCTGTGTTAAATAGGGAGGGCTTCATGGACTCTAAGAATATGACCCGTCTATCTCCTCTACCTTTGGTCATACAGAATCTAGCAGCTTTCTAGGTACTTCTACTCAAATGTTTTTGTCCTATTGAGCAGTACTACTGGTGTCTGGGAAGAACCAATATACGGCGTACGCTAACAGTACTCTCGGTACTTTCCCATCAGTAAACCTGATTTTCGATTCGCCTTAGCTCATGATTTTCGGACCAGCTGGTGGGATTGCATGAGAATTAACGTGACAAAGCAACAATTTCTGGAACAATTGATATGGCCCCCAAATTCGGAAAATCCAGATGTGTAAGTAGCAGCACTTTCCTGATGAATCTAAGATTAGTTCGTGGGTTCTTGAACCTCAACGTATTGTATCTTTCCGGTGGCTCAGATTTATTTCTCCCAAAGATTCCGCCGCTAAGGGTTCAAGCAAATGTTAGCCAGTACGGTAGTTATGGCATTCTACCACGTTTATGAAGCTCAACCTGAAAATGTGAAGGGAAAACTCCCTGCACCAAGCCTGACAGCAAGAGAATCTTAATTTTTCAATCCTTGAACAGAGTGCACGTGAGACTGCTTTATGTATATCCGTTTTGGTAAATGTCGGCATAAGAAGTACGATTTGTTAGTAATACTTCCTTAAATTTAGGATATGAACGAAAAACGTGGATTCCGTGTTGACGAATTGCTATCCGATGACAACAAAAACTCTACACAACAAACAGCAGGTACTTGTCAAGTATTTTCGAATGAGTAACCAGCCATAGGTCTTCTCGAACCGCGGAAATAGAACAAGTGATAGCAAAAATATCCCTAAAATCAAACGAAGGTGAGTCCTATGCAACTTCTTTTGCACCGCTATTTTGAAAACACCGCGAACTCCTTATTTTTGAATCATGGATACCCCTAGCTCTTTGACGATGAATAAGTTTCAGTAGATTTAGTTTTTGGTTATCCCATAGTGTACTTCAGCGCAACCGGTTGCGGTAATATGAGCAGGTTTATTTGTACTTGTGTTAAACCACCGATCTTAGAAAAGCCATCGCTATTCACCAGCGTTGAATGCTCTAGGATGACCTCGCTATTGCTCGCTTCCGATCTTCAGAATCGCAGTGTACTGGCATTTACTTCTAGTTAAGTACTTGTTAAATAAGGAAGCTTCATCAGCAGCGTATACGCAGAAATCGAGAACAGAGGAAGAAATCTTAGCTAGCTAAAAGAAAGTTTTAAAAGGTTGCACATAGTTCGTTTACATCCGTGAGGTACAACGCGTCGATGTTGTTTTAGCATAGTTGAGATAAACAGTCTTTGCATTTTTCAAGTAAATCCGGAAAGTTTACAAAAAATGGAAGCTAGACTAATAAGGGAAGGATCTGGATGGTATCCAACTCTGTTGGTTATCTTTCCAAGCTGTACGTTTTCTCAGGGGAATGTTTTCTTCAGTTTAAGACCTCCAAAGCGCAATTTCTCTGTTAGTAAGAGGGTGCTAAACTAAATTTGAGCATCTGTTGAGAACGAAGAACTGAAACCTCTTTTTTCACTAGAAGAGAACGAAAAACAATTATGTGTGGTGCTTCAAATGCTGTGCAGCTACCTACAGTAAAACTGAAAAGTGACTTCTTTGCTCTGCAGAGTTCTATACTAGAGGATCAGTAGCCATATCGGATTTACTGTTCCTTGTCCCACAATAAGGCATTATTGCTGCTTCAATTGGACTGAATCTGATTGTTTGCTATTGATCAAGAAATATTTACACCGTTAAAATCTCCTCACTTTATTGATAGGACCTGTCGAACGCTCGTGTCAAAGAGTTTTCTCATAAATTTACAGTGTTTTGATTTTTCAATGCTTGATTAGGTAATTAGTGGTTTATTGTTTGTATTACTGTGCATGGCTTACTATGTAGAGATAGAGATAGAAATGAAGATGTGTAGCCTAATCTTTCCTGAAGAGTTCTTGTTGAAAAGTAAATGGAGAGTCTTTCAGTAAGATTTGCTTTTTCCAGTGCTAAATTCACTTGCCTAGACATAGGCGGTGAGAACTTATGGATTTTTTTTAATTTAGGCAGGTCGACTTCTCAAACAGGAAGTACGAGTAAGGCAAGGCGTGCTCGGACGGCGTTCACGTATGAGCAGCTGGTGGCTTTAGAGAATAAGTTCAAGGTTCGATTATCGAGTGACTTTACTACTTAATTCTACCTCTACATTCATACCTACTGAATATCTCATCCACAACCCTTCCAGACCTCACGATACCTGAGCGTTTGCGAACGTTTGAACCTTGCCATCCAGCTGCACCTTACTGAAACCCAGGTATGTAAGCTTTTTTGACATTACCGTTTCTCACTGCTTGAATTTTTCTTTCTTAGGTAAAGATCTGGTTTCAAAATCGCCGTACAAAGTGGAAGAAACATAATCCAGGCATGGATGCGAACTCGTCAGAGTCTCCATCTTCCAGTCATTCATCCACAGCCACCGTATCCGAGAAAATCCTAACACCGCCTGCAATGTCGTTGTCGCAGGCTAATATGGTTGGTTTTTTGAAGATCAGAAGAGCATGAAAAAGGAATTCTTATTTCCTAGGTCCCAATCGGAACGCCGCTGCTATCGCTTTCCTCGTTTCCTCAGTTCGGTGCGTCTATGATTCCGTTCAATTTCTATGCCGTCGACACCTCGCCTCTGTTCGTGTCTCAACGGCTACCGTTTCTCACCTAGGAACTGCTAAGTTTACTCAGTACTCTTTGATATTTTACTGTGCGCCTATTGCTGGCGATATATGCTAGGCCATTCCGTAGGTCCTTCCTTCATACCATCCCCTATCTTCGAAGATTTATAGTACTGCTAAGGAAAATTGGTTTTTCAAGCAGTGATATAACCAAGGATTTTATTTTCGATTCAATTTGCGATCTGCTTGCTTTTGTTGCTATCAGTAGCTGATGAAGTGGAGTACAAAGGCACCAGAAAATACTGTGATTTTTGCTTTTACTGAGAAACTTTGAACCCAAGCTATAGAACAGTAGAAGGGCTCATTTAACGAAGATCTTCAGAAGAACAAGCAAACGAATCCTTAAGACTTCAAAACTGTAGATATTGTGAGTTTTTATGGTAGTTAGCAGTTCGGATGCCCCACATTTAGAGTAAGGGAAGTGCGTACCTCGTCATTTGGCTATTTTTACTCTGATTTACCCTAACAAGCGTGAATATATGAGCAAATTTACTCTCGAATGATTTGAAAATGCAAAAGCTGTATGTTAAATCTTCATTGTAAGTAAGTATTGGAAGCTATCGAAAGCTATATTTTTGGAATGGTAGTGATGAGATGAGATAGGGTTGTTTCTGACTGCCGCCAAAACCTACTGGTTTTTCTCTGGACAAATGTCTATAACCCCATTTAATTTTTGGTAAATGCAAAAGATTAGTATTGTTAAAAGCATCTTGGGAACGTATTATTCAAATACATGAGGGAATGAGCCTCCCTCCACCCCAAAAAATTTAAACGCTAGCTAAAAGAAATGAAATCCTTCTTTAGCAAAACTTCTTCGTACTCATAGACTATTGTACCTGTTTTCAAAGCGTAGAGGCGAGGTAGGAGAAGTTTAAGCACCTGTGGGATGGCCTAGCAAGGAATTATAATTGAAAAGCTACGCTATTACTTTATAAGATTTGCTATATCATGTGCTCATATACTTTTTTGAGACCTAGCCTTTCATCCTGTGCAATCTACATTTATGCTGAGTCATGACAACTCAACCGCCCACGAGTACTCTTCAAATGGTGATTTTTTTCCGCTTATGCTCCTCATTCCTTTTCTATTCTTATGAATTTTAGCTATTTTGCGGGTATGTAGCTAAACAAAGAGCTTTGCATGTCATCTACAATATATTAGGATCTCTCGTTGAATGAGCCGTTTAACAGAGCTGAAAATGATTATTGTGCTGACACTACAGAGACATAAATATTCGAATGCTCTGTTTAGTTTGGCTATGCTAGTGCGCAATCAGGGCTATGTATTTTATAGTGATTGAAACCAGTGCGGAACATCAAAAACGCATAAAGCTGACCGTGATTGTCATTTTATCGCTCGGATGTTGCGGAAGGCACCGAGAATTACGGCTAATGCCGCCATCGCATGACGGATTCGGGTTCACATGTGCTTTGCAGCTCAGCGACTTTGCTGCAGAACACTCACACCAGGCTTACTTAAACTGAAGAAGTTTAATACAGATTGTCCAGTAGGTAGCAATTTATTTGCAGCAGGAAAATTCTGCTTAAGTGCACCCGACACATCACTGGACTAAAGAACGGGTGCTGTTTACCACTGAAGATATGTCGCCCTTACGGATAACAATGAAACGGACTGTTATGAGGCGATAAATTAAAAGCAAGAACCGCAATTAGCCCTAGAGACAGCCACTCGCCAAAACTTTGCTTATGAACTTCTCTAGAGAAAAGTATAGAAAAGTATACGGAAGTTTGGCACGAATCCTCGTAACAATTTCATTTTAGAAGTAGCCTTGAACAACCTTAGGTCAAAATCTCCTTACCAGGGAAGTATAAAAAGCGTTGGGTCGATCCGCGGAAATGGCATATACGATCGAATTCCCCACACCGTGCTTAGCGACCCTGTAAAAAAAACAGGATCCGAATGGCTGGTCCAAGGGAGCGTTCAAAGTTAGCGGAGGGTTCTATTCTGTGATGAAAATTACTGCTAAAATGGCCAGTAACCAGTAGGAGAATACGCTATGCTCCTAAAAGTGATTCTCTGGTTCATGTTTTTGCAGACGTTAGTATTTAGGCCACAGAACGTTCTCATTCAGCATTTTTTATCAGCAAGAATTTTAATAGTAATTTTCATCGTTATAAACAGGGCGCTCTGCTAATTTTGAGCGCTTATAACTCGTCCGGACCAGCATTCGGATCTTGATTTTTTTGCATGTTACTAAACGCGGAGTAGCGAATTCGACCATATATACGGTTTCTACAAATCGACCAAACGCTTTATATATTTTTCAGATTTGTGCATTGATATGTTCACCGAATAGGGTTATCCTTCTATGAAAACGTTTAAACAAGACGCCGCCGTCCGCGAAATATCCTCGGCACGCAATTTTGCAGAACGTAATCAACGTCCAGTAATCCTAGCGGAACTGTTAGGACGGGGCTACTCTTTAACTTATCGTCATATTGTAGCAGCTCCAAACCCTTCTCATTTTGAGTTTGAGCCCTACAAAGGTAAGTTGTCAACCAGTGAAAAGCAAACAAATTTATGTAACTAAAACACAAAATAGAAAATCAACTTGAACATTTATTTAATAGAAGTATTACATCCCCAAATCCTTCGACGATATGGACAAAAGTACAGCTGCGTTCGTTTCCTTCAGAGCCCTGTTTCGACTGCCGTTCTCTAATACGTCGTAGTTTTTGTTAGTGAGGGATTCAATGGTAGGGATAAGGCTTATTCTCTAAAATTATCTTGTTTTTTTTTCAACTGCTACTGTGACAGATTTGGAGTGTAGAGCAGGGTGCTTTCGACTATCACAAGAATTAAATAACTAAGTTTTTGCAAAACGCTACCTTTAACTATTCCAAGGTTTTGACGAGTACTCATTCGCTGCAGCAAAAGCTTAACTAGTTTAATGCAGTTTATATCGCTTTGGCGAAGGATGTTTCATATATCGAGCTGGCTAAGCTCACAAGAAACTCAGTTTATATTGCACTGCAGAAGCAAATCTAATGGGTGGAGTAAGTACGGAAAAATAAACTGGGAAACTTGAATCTGGAGCAAATTTTTCTGCTATAGAAAAGCTGAAAAACTTGCCGAAGAATACAAATAAATATTTTAACACTTCGTAGAGTTTTTCGTAGAAGTTCTGTTCTATAAAAATTGTTCTAGAGTGTGATGGGGCTCAGTCTACAACAATGTAGAGCATCTTGACAAGATTACAGTTAAGACAAAAGCTGTTATTACTGAAGCTGTCCCAAGGCTTCTAAAAATGATTACATAGTCATTTCAACTTTTCAAGTACTTAAACTCCTTAGGAACTAGGGGTCCCTAAAATTCAAAAGCGTAATGTCTTTTGCAAGGTGTGAAGAGTAAAACGAATTTTGTTTATCTACTGCATCAGGAAAGAATGTGAACTTGAGCATCTCACTCTCCGGTGCATTTCACCACACAAAGGGTTTAACGACGATTTTAATTCTGAACTTCCACAGTGGTTCTTTCAGGATTACCTATCTCGTACCTATTTTTGCAATGGCAGTTGATTGTAGCTAAATTAACCAAGACTTATGAACTGCTCACAGAAGTCCTAGAAAGAGGAGATGCTGCATTTGCAATCGAATAACATGGCAAACATTTCGCTTGTGAAAAAACACATAAGCATACTTTTAGTAGCAGGCTTGTGTAAAGTTTTACTGTGCAGTTTTGTCAGGTCGGTCGGTCTACATCAGCAAGAATTATGCGTTTCTATTCAAAGTAGTTGTACTGGTCGTCTACTTCCACTTTATTCTAATCTTTTCAAATTCAAGACAAAGCAGATTATTTCGACCCTAGTAGATGGAGCTCTTCTGGAAAGAGCACATGCTGGGACAGAACTTAAAAAAAAACTGTTTTATGCATTATATATAGTAACTAGTATGGTATAGAATACAGGTGGTGCCCACAGGTTTCTATGGTCCTGCGTTCCATCTCTGGACCAATTTAATTTTTTTTAAGTTCTCAGGTCTTTGCCTCGCAGCAGAGACTCGATCCACTTACAGCTGTTTGTTCATCATTCACTAGAGTTTTGATTACGATTAAAACACTGTAGAAGAAATACGAATCGACCTGTTGACGCCGCTAGTGAAGAAAATGTCCGTGGAAAATCGCGCTTCTAGTAAAAGACTTTAGTAATCCTTAAAGATTCTCGGGCTCTTCCTCATTCAAAAATTGAAGATGGGGTAGCAACATATTTTAGAGAATTAATATACAAAGTGTTCCCACAGCTAGGAAAAACTGCTTCTTCCGGACAAAACAAATTCTCTGGGCTCATCCTGATCTCACCAGCATCTGCTCAGCCATAGCATTCAACGCCTATTGCACCGAGAATGTGGGAACCGTACCTCAACATGACGAGCGTTTATGAGTTTTCGGCCACTCAGCTGCTCGGGCATGTATCGGAAAAACTAATGCACAGGGTGTAACACCACATATCTTCAGAATCGCCTAACGGCCACAGTATCCTCGAAGTGTATTGCATTTGCACATCATCGTCAGTGTTAGCGATTTGGTTGTTGAGCAGTTTTATGGGTGTCGACAGTTGTCGGCAATGGCACCGGTGTTTGTATACCCATCCGAGTGACGCGGCGCGCTGTTCCTCATTCGTCTCCATTTGTCAGCGATGAAAACGATGCGGCGCCACTTTGTCTGGATTAACTTCGACGGTGGTGGGATTCGTACTTCCAAGGAGGGTAGCAGGTGGTCCAAAGATGCAACAAGGACAGTACTGAGGATAGCTAAGGGGCTTAACTTCTAGCTCCACGGCAGCCTTAGTGATAGATTTTGGAATAGGGTCGTTTGCACTTTACGCATGGTATATTACTGGATCTGCGTTAAGAATGTGAGGAACCCACTCGTAAGGGAAGGTTTTGACCTTAAAATCGAACTTCGAAGCGAGACCTACATGATTTTATAGCAAATTTGATGGCGATTCAGCATCCGCACATTGTTTTTGCAGAAGACCTACAAATTTTGTCCGCGACCGCTCGGAATTCGGCCGCCCATGGAGAAAATGATGGTTTTTTTTGCGCGAATGAAACACTGTGGTATCATTATGGCGTGCTGCATTAGTAAAACCTACCTTCTGCCATCTAAGCAAATCCCTTATGGTATAGAACGCGCGAGAAACCATCATTTTCATAATGGGCAGCCGATTTCTAGGCAGTCAGGGCCGGCTTTTGCTAGTTCTTTTGCAAAAACAAAGGGCGGATTCTGAATCGCCATAAGATTTGCTACAAAACGTTGTAGGTCTCGTTTCGAAGACACACGGTAAGTTCACAACCTTTCCTTGTCAGTGTTATTTTTAGACATTCAGTCGTCCAGTCGCCAGCTGTGTGTCGGAAAGGGAAAAGTTTAGAAGGCAGTTGCCAAAGGTGAGTTGGTCCAACCTCTCAGCTTCTGTGCAGATGGCCAATGCTGGCGGAGGATACCAAATTTATAGATATCTATAGAGATAGATATCTATATAGATATCTATATTTTTTATAGAAAACGTTATTCCGCAGGAAAAGAACTGAAAATAAACGTAGATGAGGAGGATTTGATGCAGCTCGATCCAAGAAACATTACGTTCAACCATTCTGGTAGCCGCGTCATAGGCAGGCATAGAAATAATCAGCTTTCGATTTTAAAAAACGGGCGATTTATTTCAGCTGTTCGAATATTCGAAAACCAGCATATCTAGAATAGAACTGCTTATGGTTCTCATACATTTGGAAAAAGCGACCCTCTAGAATTCAGAGGTACACTTGAAATTTGAAGTACAAGTTCAGCTTATGAATTCAGAAATTTAATTTTTATGATTCAATGAATATTCGAAACTGAAATGTACAATATAATGTTTAGCGGTTTAGTTACAACAGGAATAATTTCCTCTTTCGTATTCTTTCACTCTTTTAATGTAATGGGTTTGTTCTGATAGTGCGTGGAAGAAATTTGCCTTCGAGCAGCTGGAATTCGGAATTTGGCCCACTGCATCGGCTTTCAGCCTTCCTCTTCGTTTCGTACCTTTTGTGATTTAAAGCCTTACTTCCGCCGTTTCTTGTCCCAGAACTGCCAGCTTTTCAGTTTTTCAAGCACATATTGAGTTCCGCTCTTAGATTCTGACTACATGGAGATTCGCGATTCGGGATTCGATCTAGCAAGGACAACGATTTGCTGCAAAAATACTACAGAGTACAGCAGAGCGGATATGTGCAGAAGCTTTTCTCGTTTACCAAGAAGTATAGAGAAATCCATCAACGCTGGTCCGTTCCATGATATCTACTTGTTGCAAAAG
>KN549330.1:53281-68016 GCA_000797555.1 Oesophagostomum dentatum | reverse complement strand
TGCTTCAGAGTAAGACTTATATTGCACGGCTTCCTATTTCGTGAGGAGGGAAACAGACTCTCAAACAACTCGCTTCACCTTCACTTCTCCCCCGCTATGATACTATCTTTTCAGCTATCATGGCCGGGATGTTACAGCCGCCTTTCTTCAATGTTTCACTACCAAGGTACGGTTTTCTCGTTAATGAAAGCTTCCAGAATTTTTCATACCAGATACGACTCTGTGCTAGAGGGTTAAATTGATAGAAATCGAGGAACTTTAAAGTAATAGCGCGATGCATCATGATCTTGGAGAACTGGGGCCTTTGTCGGTGAAGTCTACAGTAAATGTCATCGGCCGTTATGAACTATTTTGCAGTGAATGATGTTAACAGGGTGAATAAACGTGTCCTCTTTGTACTGTATATTTTTGAAATCACTATTTTCTGAAATACATAGTATCATTTTTACCAGATACAAAGCTGTGTAGGTTCAACTGATTGTTGTTTAAGAGCTGCAACTGTAGTTCAAGGAATGCTTAAGAAATGAAATCTGCAGAGCTCCCTTCATTTGAGGGTGGGTCTCAGTGTTTCTGATGCGATTTAATTTTCAGGATACTGAATTACGGTGCGCTAGGTGTGGTAGCTGGACATGAAATAACACATGGATTCGACGACATAGGTAGTGATTTGTAATTCTTAACAGCGTCGCAGTAATCGGTCTATGTAAGGTGCCTCATATGATGAGCTCGGCAACAAGAACAACTGGTGGGACGACCGCACCTACAGAAATTTCGAATGGAAGAAGCAGTGCTTTGACGTACAGTATGGAAGTATCATCGTCAAAGATGTCCATGTTGCGGTTCGTCTGAGTTTTCATTTAATCTACTTTTATTTCACAGCTGAGTTTCTAGTCAGATTTTCTCCTACTATATTACTACTATACTTATATTATATTACTATCTTTACTACTATATTTAGGGTTTAGGTTAGGACTAAAGTTGCGGTTTTTCAACCTCATGCCTCATTCGATAAGCATTCCGCATGGCAATAAGGTGCACAGTGTTCAGTCTAGTCTGAAAGAATGATGTAAATTATGCGGATGAGTCCTCATCTTTCTCTCTGCACCATCGTCTACCTAACCAAATGAGAACGAACCTATAAAAAAGGAAAGTTATAGTGAGGGAAGGAATGGTCGTGAAGGAATGTGCAGAAAGAATGTGAGCATTAGTTGTTTAGTCTTGCTTCTTTCTAGACGTACCAACAAAACAAATTCAGTACTGTTTAGACCTAATGGTAGGTTGGAGGGAAAGGAGGTTCGAACACTGAAAACATTTAAAAAACAAAAAGAAATCGAAAATAAGCTTAAGCCGCTTACAGTGTTCATTCGCCCAACGAGCTCACCCATATATGGGCTGATAGGGGCAGAGGAATGATCTCTGTAAACCACATACACTTCGCCCAACAACTCATATCGGTTGTTCAACAAATGATCTTCTTGAAATGGTAGTTCCTTTAGGAAGTACCCATGCTCAGAACGCTACCTGAGTTCTCGATGGATTCTGAAAGACGAGCTCAAAAAATGGGTGGAGTTCAAATTTCTCAGCTTAAAATTCATTTCCGACCAAGAAATTCGCTCGTCTCTCTCGGGTTTCCCATCTCATCGGGACCAAGGCTGAGCGGAACTCCGGCTTCCGACTTCCGAAACTTCCCACTTCTGGCGTTTTTTGGGCTTCCGACTTCCGACATCCGAAAAATTGCTTGGAAGTTTTCAACGCTATAAAAGGACATCTTGTGTAATCTTACCTACCCCCGTAGGACTGACATTCTTAAAACTGTTACACCTAATTAGTCGTTAATTTGGTATTTGTGGTGCTTAAGGTTTGAATGGTATTGGGTAGTGTTAATTTCTGCATGCGAATTACATTCTAAAATTATTCTCAACTTGTCTATCTTCCCAAGTGGTAGATCTGTACTTCCGACTTCCGGTGTTTTTGGCAATTCCGATTTCCGACTTTCGATTTCGAAACTTTTGAAACCTACTTCTGCTCAGCCTTAGTCGGGACTTTCCTCTTAGGGTCGCCTGCCCCCGTGAGCACAACGATGTGGGAGAGTTTTGTAATTCCACTCATTATCCTATGTTCATAGTGCTTTAACTAGTATTCAAAACTACATGGACAACTCATCACCTAAATCGCGGACGAACCTTCTAGAGCAATTTTCTCGGGCAGGAATTACTTTTGATCCGCCGTTTTTTTGGGTTTATCTTTAAGAATCCATCGAGAACTCGGGAATCTTCCTTAGAGCAGGTGTTGCCTTTAACAAATTGGGTGGAGAGGTGGAGACAGAGGTTACATCATAAACGAATCTCGAAATTTAACTGAAGTACTGTTTAGGGCTATAGTATTCAGCACAAAATTATGTCTTTACCGGTCAGATCGGGTGATCGGGTTACGTTCTGCTATATGTATCATCCATTCAGATAATTTCGGATATTAACCAGCATTCGCTGTAATTGCACAGCAACGTTTTCATGTTACGCCTTGGCTATTTGCCAGGCTCAGAATGAAGCAGACAGCATGAGTTCTGAGAGATGCAGAGGGGTGGAAATCGTAATAAAATCTTCCTGTCAAATTTATATCACTCATATATGACAGTTTGGCAATGGTCTGTCAGGCGTTCAGTACTCATCATTTTGCGGATAGATGGTATGTGAAGAATTACTGTTTCAGATTGATGGAAAGCGCACTGAAGGTGAAAACATTGCTGACAACGGTGGAATGCGAGCGGCTGCAAGAGTAGATAGAATAGGGCTTTTCCTTAACTTCTGATTCTGATCAGCTGCAATTCAGGTGGCCGCTCGTCTTGCTGCTCGCCCATCCGAACAGTTTATCATAGCTGGGCTGGAGGACTACACCACATTGCAATACTTCTTCATGCATTATGCCTACGTAAGTCTATTTTTCTAATAATAAAAACAAAAAATAGGATTTAACTTCTAAGATATGGTGTGGAAGCACCCGTCGAGCAACGCTGCTGAACAAACTCGCAACCGATGTTCATCCTCCTGATATGTACAGAGTGAATGTTGTACTGTCCAATCAGCCAGAATTTGGTAAAGCATTTGGATGTCAGAAAGGATCACCGATGTATCCTGAACAGACTTGTACATTATGGTAGATAGTAGTAAGTTAGTACTAGGTGCATCGTCTTCTGAGAGCATGTTCATTTGCTCAACTTAAATGCTGCTTCTCCAAGATAGAGTTAGAAGGACCGAGTTGGATTCTCACCCTTCTAGTGTAATGTACTATAGTGATAACATAATGATATACTAGTACAACATTACTTCATACTATGATGTTATCATGAGCGTTAAAGATAGTACCTACGAGCGCACTGAGAGATGTCCTACCACATTTTAGTACCTACGAATATGACTCTGTGATGTTACTTCAGTGCCTTTCGTAGGAACTTGGACCAAGTACATTTTAGGAAATAATTTTTATTTGTCTAGAGTATTATAGAATAGTTTTTGTACGCATAATGAACGATTCGGCAATACTTGTACTTCAAAGAAGCATATAGTACTATAGTACTCGTCACTGCAGATATTGATATATGCACAAATGGGAAATACAACTACAGTATGGAAATATTTAAGAAGCTACAGAAAACATTTGCGAGCAAAAGAGAATTGAGCAATATACGGCACATTTTCAAGATCTGAACCCTGCATAGAAAGCCTTTAGAAATTCTTCGCTGCAAAGAAAACTTATTTTAGCGTGTTCTTGTAATACTATCCTATTACTGCACTACTCGGAAAGTACTAAAGTGCGGAAACTCATCAGTTACGCGGTGATGCTGCAAAATTCTTCGAAAAAAAACTACAAAAGTTATTAAAATAATTATTATTGGGGCTTGATTTGAACCATTTCATTAAATTAGTTGTTCATTCAAAAAACCTTCATATTCTAAAACTACATTTTTGCTCAGCTTTTCTTTTAGAGGAAGGTGTTTTGCTGTTTTTTTTTTTTGAATGTCTAGCTGCAGCTAGCTGTGTGGGTGAGGCGATTGGTCGCTGGAGACGTAAGCGGCTGCGCTGTCATTGGTTAGTCGGGCCCATCCCTCCCGCTCGGTTGATCGATCACGTACCAAGCGTACGTACTCCATGTGGTGCACTGACTGAGAGATTGGCCCGTACCAAAGTACCCTCATTTGAGATCCGATGAAAAAACCGTTAGCAGGACAATCACAACGCCTATCAATTCCCGATGTCATTCAGCGGACTTAAATATAGGAGTCATTTGAAATTTCTTTAAAATTATCCCAAAAGTTCCCCGTCTCTACAGCATAGAAGCATAGAAAGCAGCTCTAAAGCACCATAGGTTTCCTGGAGAAAATTCATAAATTGTAACGAAGACTGACTCGATCTATCGTAGATCAAAATAGAACGTGGTGGTTGGGCGGTAGATCAGTAATGACCAACAACTCTCATCATTTCGCAGATCGTTTTCCTTACTAGAATGGACAGGTACTGCTTCCAAAAGCGAGAAATATATCCCTTTGGAATAATCAGCATACTTTGTGCTTTCTTTCGATGGTTTACAGCATCTGAGACAAGCTGGCTGACGACGCATCAGCAGAGATGTAAGTTGCTCCACAGCAGCTTACGAACTTCAGCTGATCCTCGTCTGTCCTCTCCTCGTGCACGTGCTATTTCGCTATTTCGTCCGGCTGACTTCCGTCCGGCTGAGTTTCGGATGAAGGTCTACTGATGGACAGAGGTTACCTTTTCTGATTTCATCCGAGCATCTCTTCTGTTAGCTCGACCTCGTGTTTTGCATCATTATGTGACGTTCTGGATCCTTTGAGGTAATCGGCTATCAGCTGACCGTTCAGCACAGATTTTCCCGGATGAAGGAACTTTGGTACGGGCCATTGTTCGAAAGGCCGGAAAGACCGGACCGGCTGACTAATGGCCACAGAGCCGGAAACTTCCCCTAGAGGTAAATCGTGGCACATTCCATGTGATCCACCTACATCCCATCCCATCCATGGGAATCAATCAGCCACAATGAACCATTCGAAGTGATCTTATAAATCCAGTAATAACTGTTGTACCTCATACAATTCTTTTCTTCAGCTAAGGTTTACTGGTATGAGAATTTCTGCAGAACTCAGCTGAGTGATAGACAACACCCCTAGCTTTCCGAGTAATTTCCTGGCTTGGCTGCTGTTCTTTACGGTTATCTTAGTCACGTCCTCTAATGGATCGAACCGCCTAATTCTATCCAAAAAGACTTAAAAATCAATAACCATGCAAAACAAATTTCCGCACCATGTCGTAAAAAATAGCATATCTAAAGTTTCCGTGAACTGCGGCTGCAAATTTTTAACATATACGAATAAAGTGGCTAACCCGTACGCAATGTTATAAAAATGAGCAGTTTCAGTAGTGTAACTGTTAAGTGGTACATTTTAGCTCGCGATTCTTCACCGGCCGTGAAATAAAGCGCTGTATCCGGAAGAAATCCGTGATTTCACTTGTGTAGTAATGCCTGTCGTAGTAGTAGGCGTCGGCTAGCAGAACGTTTACAACCGATTGATCGTACCTGGAAGATCGCTACAAATCGTAAAGCACTTGTAGTGTTTACTGCAGTAAGCGGCCAGCAGTTTTATGAAGGCGTACCTGTGGCAGTGAGCGAATGAAGAGAAGAGATCAGTACGGTTGAACTCGCAGATGTTAGGAACGATGTTTGTTCCCATGCAGTCTTCTTCCAGTGCGCATAAAACACTCCTGAATTCCACATTTTTATAATTTAAAGTTTCCAATCTCAGCTCTTGGAAGCGTTCATCCTATTGTTTTCCTATAACTGTGTCTATAACCAGGTTGGTACATATCGTTTACCTTTCACTGTTGTGAAATGAACCGTCGTTTGAAAATTTTCAAAGACTTCTTTGGACTTTTCGAATTATGACTCATTTCACAGTAATAAAAGATATGTGATCAGTTGAGTGACCAACAATTTAATTACCTTAGTCATTGCTGGTTTATTAACCAGCTGGTAAACTTGAGACTTCAACTGATTTGACCAGCTACTGAATGAAGCCGGAAAAGCTTGCTGATATTCCTTTGTAGGAGCTGGTCTTGGAATTATTCCTTAATCTTACAAACTTTCGAAAAGCGCAGGTACAGTAGGTAAATGTTTTGTTATACCACGTACAGTAAGGCAGCCGGTAATTTTCGCCCTATTTTCTACCATGAGAAGTAGTTCTAGACTCGAATGCTTCCCTTTTTCACGTACCTGGTAGCCTTTCGATTAACCTTACCTTTGTTTTCAGCCGCTGATCCTGAGAAACATGAGACTGATTTCCAGTTTTGTAACTACCATATTTGCCAATCTCAAAAACAGACCTAGTACTAAAAGTTTTGCAAAATAGTCAGAATAGGTACCATTAAATTATTGCTAATAAAACCGCAAGTTTAAGCAGCCTAGTAAGATGAACAGGCGATTTGAGTGGGTTCCTAGACTTCTCATGTGCCTACTACCTACTCTGACAAATTTGCTGATGGAACGAAAATCAGTACCGATCGGGCCATCTCGTTACGGAATCGCAGCGACTGCGAAGCTAGGAGAATCGACTAAATTTTTTATGGAAGCTTGATTTTATTTCATTTCATCGAACGAATCGAATACGTCATCTAGAAAGCAAGCTGGTCAACAATAGTGTGTACTTCGAACTTTCGAATATTCGAAATTTATTCGATTCAATCACAATCCTAGAGTACAATTTCTGGGCACCCGCGTTGTAATTCTCTAGGTGTAGTTACTAGAGAACTCTGCTGTACTCAATTCCTTCTACACTATGCAGAAGTTCCATGGACCTCACCTTTTCTGCAGGCTCCGTCCGAAGAACGTATAACATAAGACAACCTGGAAGCTTAAAACCTTAAATCTAATAATTACCATTTGAGAATTCTTTCCAAGGTCTCCTTTGTCCTGACAACATGAACTAGACCAGCCTCGAACATTTTCGCCTTCGGTTTTCGAAGTTCATTCAGCGATACAGGGAAGTATGAATACAAAGCTGCAAAAAGTCTCATCGTTTCTAAATTGTAAGAAAACAAACAACAGCCAGGAAGAACATAAGATTTACTCACAAGGATCAGTGGCTGCGTATATGCCGTGACCGCTGAAGCTGTGTAGCAAATAAGTGGACTGGAAAGGAATTGTGATATTGTTCAGTGTTGTTAGGAATAACACATTGAACAACAAGTGGATTGAGAAGAGATACCTTTTTGCACTCTTCTAAATTGGCTGTCCACTGAACAGTATCCCAAGCAAGAGAACTCCGCCAGTGGGATTCCCGCGTATCCCGTTCGGAAGCGGCGACTACCGGTAACCTTAAAGCTAGGTTCAAAAGTAGGTCTATGTAAGCTTCAGGTAGAGCAACTGCTGTTCCATAGCTTTTCGAAAAACGAGTTACTCACTCATTTCGCGGCTTCTCGCGACACTTTATTAAAGCATAGACGTGGCGAAGGTCTCCTTTGAGCAAAATAACAGATGTATCCATGTACCATATGGCTCCGAAATCTCGAACCGCTTCCTTAAAATTAGCGGTAACAGTTTCTGCATATATTTCAAATAAAATCAAAAAAATAATAGCGGGTTTGATGGACAGCAGTTGTTCGTATATTCTACGTAAATCCAGCTGACCATAGAAACTGTGCTCTGCAACTTGACGTGAGCTAGATCCAGAAAAGCTAACTCTTTCTTAGTCTTTCCAGTAGATTACAGTAATGTAATTAAAGAAAAGGTTTTGAGAACCTTCATTCAGTTAAAAAAAATGCAGTAGTCATCAAAGGGGGTAACAATACAGCTGGTTTTAGCCTCGAAATTATCATTTACTAATGTTCGGCGAACCAGATTGTTGCTATTGACGATAGGCGCCAAGAGTAGCGTGCAGAAGGAAAAAGCAGTGTACTAAGAATGAACAAAGGGAAGCCAGCTCTGAACTTTTTTCAAATTTGATATTCAACCAAGTGTGAAACTTGTTTGACTGTTTCAAATAGTTGTACATAAAGTAGCCCTACTACTTGCAGAGCGTGAACTACTTTCGCGCTTCGTAGCTTGGAGAAACTACGATGCAGCTGGCATCGACACATAACTACGCATACGTCAGTAAGTTGCTGCATAATTAGGAAGTACTCTCTTTTTCGCGGACTATGACTAGTTGGGTGGGCGGGGCCAAACTGCTTTAGACTACAGAGGAAATCCAAAGCAGCTTGAAAAGCAAAGAAGCGTGTCAAGACGAAAAGAACGGATCAACATCACCCTAGTTCTCCGTGTTTTAACCTGTTTGAGCCCGTCCGGCATCCCATTTGGTGCCTACCCCCCTCCCCCCACCAACTCACTAGTCATAGTCCGTCAAAAAGGGAGCATTTTCAGGTGGAATTCGCGTGAACGAAGAAATGCTGCGTTGATAGTTGCAAAGACTGTATTTAAAGGCACAGTCTCACCTCATTTTTGATTCTGAGATAATAACAGATTCAGCTCCATCGTGACGCACTGATTCCAGTGATATGCGTTTTATTCGACAAATGGCCTAAAACCCCGTTTTTGAAGCCCAAGATCAAATTGCTATGTACGAGTTTTCTAGCCAGAGGTTTTAACCCCTTTTCAGGTTTATAATAAGTCCTATAAACAACCAGATAGTGTATCGGTATGATGGAAAGCGTTCTGCAGTAGGACCTTTCGAAAAATTCCTGTGAAGGGGCAGTCAGAACGAAATTTCGCATTTTGACCTACGGGCAGCGATCAATCTCGGGCGTCAAAATCACTGCGCTGTTCGTGCAAGTTGCAATGTGACTCGACCAAATTTTGACAGAATGAGAGCAAATGAGAGCGCCCCGCCCTCGTCCAGTGCTAATTTTGGCCTTTCAACCTTTTGAAAAGTAAGATTTTTGGCAGTTTTGTCACTAGATACGTGTACCACTGTGATCAGCAGCCTCCGCCGAATTTAGATTTGTCAAAATCTCAATGACGATTCCGGGTGAGACTGTGCCTTTAAGTTGCAAAGTACGCATCGTCTAACCTTGAGAACAATGTCGGGCACCCAACGGCGTGTGCATCTACTCTCTTTTTCGTGGACAGACACTAGTGAGGTGGGAGGGGTCAGGAACCCAACGGAGCTCCGCAGGTTTCCAATTGATTCAAACCGACAGGCATGGGCTCAATCAATACTGCCCGGCTGAGTCGATTTGGATGAATCAATCAATCGATCAATTTGGATAAGCGCAGCGTTCCTACCAGTGCCTAGTCCCGCCCACCTCACTGGTCTTAATCCGCGAAAAAGAGAGCACATACCTGTTATAGTGCGCTCGACTAGCACTGGAACAATAGGAGAAAAACCAACAACTTTGTAGACACATTCAAAAAACCCACAGAAAATCAGCAGTTTTTGAATACGTCTGCAAAACAGCTGACTTTCTTCGGTGGTTCCAGTGCTATTCGAGCATACTACAGCAAGTCTGTAGTTGTAAACTCATATGAAAGGAGAACTTCGCCAGGATATATGCCATCTATGTCGTTCACTGAATTACATGTCGAAGAAATTCCCGAAGAAATGAAAAATCATCAGAAAATCCTGCAAGACTTCCATGCCAACTTAAAATATGATTAACTGCGCATGCATGTGTTCATTCAGAGCAACATCGGTAAATTTTCAGACTTCATTTTCAAAAGATAAAGTTAAGGGAGAAACTAGAAAAGAGCTGAATATAAGATACTGAACAGTACAGCATGGTTGGATTTTTCAACTTTTTTTTTACGGAAACAGAGATTATTAACGTTAGCTTAGCACAGGCCGCCTATTCATCAAGCACTGATAATAACATGTAGACGGTACTCAACTTGCTAAAACATGAAATCAAGAAATAAGGCGAAGTACCTCATCAAAAATGGTAAGTCAGTGTCAAACAAAGCATACCGCAATGACAAGGGATTTCCATCGGAATGTGTGCAGCTGACCGACGAAAGCAGGATAAGCATTGAAATCAAACTGCCGGTATTCCACATGGCACCATCTTTTTATCCGAAGAATACTTTTTCTTGTCAAGCCTATATCATAGACAACAACGTGAGCAGTTTTGTAGAATTTTCGAATGCTAGCAATCTGTAAATCGGACATGTGTAAAGGCGAAGTGTGGTCGAACACTTCTTAAAAGTAAGGTTTTAAACTGAACAGAAACGTACTAAACGTTTACCCTCCATGAAATGCGATTGCGAAAACGCTGTGACAAATACCGGTTCGGAGTCATACGACATATTCTCTTTCCAGGAAGTGTCTAATAGTCCTGAAAGTATGCGAGGTGGCGATGATTTGATTGAATGTATTGAAGTTAGCTGGGACATTATTGGCAGCCTCGAGGGACGTGGCGAGAAAGAGTCCATAGAAATTGGAAAAATCTAATTAGCCCTCTGTTGAGCGACCAGCAAAAGGATATTGCTTTTGGAACTTCTCAGAAAGAACGAACTGACACAAATAGTGGCGTTTTTACCTTTTTTATGAATGTGTTGTAGACGAATATACAAAGTGCATCGACCAGAGTGGACATCTCATTGCACTTTAATTTCCTTATTTTCTGAATTTGACAATCTATTTCAAAGTCTTGCTAAGCACTCAGATAAACTGCCGGAAAACCGAGTCTATAGAATTGTATAGTTTGCACTCAAATTTTCTATGGGTTTCGAAAGTTCCCTGTTAAATCTAGCCGTACAATGAACCTCAATCCTGCACAAAAAAAATCATGAATAAGCCAAGGTTTCAATACCAAAAATTACGTGAAGGTTTCTTGAATAATAGGGAGAAAAAACAATTTATTACCTGACCAAAACGATAAGATTCTGGATATGATCAGATCTATCCTTTTTAGAATCTGGGACAGGCTGTTCAGATTATTTCGTCTTAACATTATCGAAAGCAGCAGCTGTACTAGAAATATTTTCTCGATTTTTCTTCGAGTTTTCTTCCTTTCTTTCTTTGTTGGACATGCAGCACGGCATGTAACAACGAACAGAACAACAAAATCGAGAGTTTTGGCCCCAGTTATACACCGACCAGAGCAAAATCGCCCTAAGATCAAACACGGCCAAGTGTCTTCGAAAACGCTAGGTGATTTAGGACTGTGTGGACAAGAAATCCACGCATCGGCAGCAAAGGCACAGCACAGCGAATTTACCACAAAATAAATTCTCAGATAGGATACTTGAGCAAAAAAACAACGAGCACTGGTTGTATAGAGCAAAGCGGAAACGTTCAGCGAAAATTCTGCTGCTGGATATTCTAGCAATTTCGAAGAAATATTTGGATAAGCAGCAGAATTTCATAATCTTCGCAATGAGCGTGAGTGTGCGGAAACAACAGATTTGAGCTACAGTGGCCTCTACTCACATTATACAAGCAGTAAAGCACAACTACCTACCATGCTGCTCTGCGCTCATATCTATGATTTTCCTGTACAACAAAAAAACCTATCCTAATAAAAAAGCAAAACTCTTTGCAATTTGCATGATCTTCCTTTCTGTAAAATGGGTTTAAATACGTCCTTTAACACTGAAAATGAAAAAAAAACGACTTTTAACGCTGGTGTTATTTTTCTTTTCAATGATTGGGTTCTCAACAACTTGTGGGGCACAACAAGAATGTAATTTAAAGAAAAAAAACAATTTTTCTAAAAGCCGGAAATAATTCCTGTTTTAAGCTAGGTAAATCTCGAAAAAAAATAGCCAAGTAACTACTTCACGGCGGCGTTGAAATAAGCTTCATTGAACACTAAGGTAAATGCATTAAGCTGGACTAACTCTAACAAAAAGAATTTATAAATAATACAAGGTGTCTTCTATTGTTGGTATACGCTACAGAAAGAGATCTCTTAGCATCCGTTCATGAATTACAAATGTGGCTATTTGATGTAAAAATGTTTCATTCAGGAATGAGAGATCCAGATAAATTTGAATGTTCAAAGAGAAAATGGGGTAGTAAAATGGCTTGGCGATTTTTGATTTGGTCGACCACAGCTTAATATATATTCAACAAAAAAAAAACAAAATTCGAGTTTATATAACTGTATAGCATCCATGCTTTTGTAATATGATATTCCTGTGTTCAATGTACACTTCTTATCCCTTACTCATAGGTAGGAAGGTCAGAGACAGGTACTCTAAGACCCATCACCTATCACCCAAATTATGAGGTGGATCTATCACCTTTCCCCCGCCTTGGTCGACAGGTCAGCTTCTTTTTTACGCAGAAACCCTCCAGGACCTATCATACCCATCATCCTCTGACCGGCCAAATTTCCGGGTATTCCACCTATGCTCTTACTTTGGTTGACCTAATAAATCTTCCAATCTCATCTGCTTTCTTCAAAAAGAATTTTACGATCTCTACACTCAAAATATGTTGGCGTCTATAAACCAAGTTTATTGCAACAGATTAAATGTAACTATTAGATTTAGCGTTCATTGGTATAGCACGTTTAACACCTTCAAGTAATTGAGAAAAGGACAAAATGCTCACCTAAATCTCTGATTCTCTCCAGATGAGCACAGGAGAACTTTTTACCAAGAACAGAAGAATTACCCGTAGGTCGATAGCAAAAATTGTGGCTATTTCCATGAGAATCGAAACATACGCAGTGATCGGAAGCTAGCTAAGATAGTAAATTATACTGAGCAAGAATAAATTCACAGAGCGTGGGAACAACGGCAGAAAAATCCGCAACGCTTGCAAGAGAAGGAACTCACCAAATTATTAAAGATGCAGTACCGCAAAATGATGAAAAACACAACTAATAAAGTAGTTCGAGCGATTCGCAGCTGTGAATTAGTTAAACCATGAAAATTCACTAGCACTCGCTTCTCGCCAAGCATGCTCACATCCTTAACTGATGTTTTTACAGAGCGTCACACGACAGATGGAGGAGTAAATGGGAAGCAAATTTGGAGGCGGGGACCTGAAGCCCGTCTTGGGCGAGATGAGGATGACGCGAGTGATGTTCGTTAGCGACAGCGACGGCTACTCAAAAACATTGAAGCTGTGTAATGGTCATTTGCTTGCAAGACAATAGAGGCAGCTGCTGTTGGAGAGATATCAATGTGTGATGAATTCTCGACCTGCAACTGTTGATAAGGGCGAAACTTCCTTCATGCGTAGATTATCCGTTTATTTATTTGAAATGTTTCGTCATGGTAAACTCAGAGATCTGCAACAAAGTGGGAATCCTATACAGAAATAAGGCCTAGAAAGAAAAAACACCTCGTTAATCCACTGTTACTATAAATAGTCCCCAAATGCAGGAGCATTAAAAAATGTATCAAAGAAAGTGTCCTCTGAGGGAAATGCACTAGAAGGTAGAATAAAAAGCTGTAGGAGATAAGATATCCAATTAGATGATGATGCGGAGTAATCTTCATTTATTGAAATTTTACCGAAATAACTCATACTTCTCGTAATTGAGGTTTTGAATAGCATTTTAGTAACAATACTAGCAATAGAACTTGCCCTTTGCAAGAAACCGCAAGACATCCGATTTCAGCCTGTAAAAAGACCTCTGAAATACCTCAGAATGAAAAGAGATTTCTCAGTGAGTCAACATCTCATATTTCAAAGAATTTCGTTGTGAAGAATGCAGCGTTGAACGTATGCAGTTCTAAGAACGATGATAGAACTGAAGCAGGGAATTTGAGACGATATCTGAACTTGGATATCAGACACACAGGCACAAAAATTATTCCAGCAGTTCAAAAGCTCTCGAGTATATCGCGAATTCCTCAGCTGCTTCACGAGTAGGTTTTTCTTAGCCCTTTGAGTCCCGTGCCGTGCGAGAGCTCGGAGGAAGCAGCTTACGGTTCATATTAACAATCTAGGTCATAGCGACTATAACTGTAGCGGCCGATTACTCATTCATGGTTTTCTATATTTTTTTAAATATTTGTAGTTTAGAACACAATGCAGTTTTGAGGGCAAAAAACTAACAAGGGATTCTTATCTGATCGAAGTGGCCATTTCTAATAATATGTGAACATGATGGTACAACCTGGGTACTTGTTCCAAATATTCGTCGTCTATCTGCTAATCGGTCATTTTTACTAGCCGTGCATGTGTGTGGGGTCTATTGGGATGATTCAGCTGACTGCCAGCGTTGGCGGCTCGGCAGAGTGGTAAGTGGGGCGGCACAGGTGGGAACAATGCAGGTTCGAGTCCTGCCTTGTGATTAAGTTTTGCATTCTTCGTATAGGGTCAGGGCATCATCAGTTGAATCGCATATATGTTTTTCGCCGCAGATTTCTAGATTTTCGACACTTTAAGCTGGTATAAGTTGTTTTCAGAAATGTTAAAAACATTAATTCCAAAACTCCATCTTTATCGTAGAAACATTATTTATGAACAAATGTGGAAATCTATGACAAAGTGAGTGAAGCAAAAGAGATTCTCACAGTGTGCCTACCGAATAAAAAAGAGCTGGTCACAATTTTCGTAACTGCAACAACCGATATTGTCAGAAGGAAAGCAGAACTGAGCCGGACTCTCAAACGGCCCGGGGTGTGTTTCCACGTAGCCAGTTGCGTGCCATTGCAGGCCATTTTCTTCGGGTCAGATCTTCCGATAGTTGTTTAGTTTATGGTCTAAGTGTTACGTTGGACAAAATCTACGAATATTGAGTGTTTAGTGCTCGCTGGGGTTTCCCATTGGA
>KN549329.1:119536-133223 GCA_000797555.1 Oesophagostomum dentatum | reverse complement strand
CAATAGATCAATGAATAGGACATGTTTCATCGGTCACGTAGCCCCGTCCACCTCAACTGGTCCTAGTCGGCGAAAAAGGTATACATTCATTTCGCTGGCAATTGTCACGTCACATCCGCGTTTTGGTTCGCCTATACACTTTTGTGCAACTATATCTGATTAGAAAAGACGACGCGTACATTGTCGTTGTTGATTTTGACCCATGACTACCTACTCTTGGGTCTTCCTTCAATATTTGTCGACATTTCAAAACATTTCTTATCGTTTGTGCTGTCTTTAAAGGCAGGGTTCGGCCCCAAAAGAGTTATCAAGCGTTTATGATAGGGATATCAGAAAAAGGGTCCTCTACATCCCTGCCATCGTTTGAACCATCATAACTAGTTCTAATTTCCAAAAAAAAATGTGGCTTTACTCTGATAACATACGAGTTCAACACAGTAAGAACATGTCGAGTCTATAAAGCAGCTTCGTTTATTACGTACTGACACAATTATCGGCATATACACTCGCACTTTAGCTAAAAAATCTGCCCTTTTTTGGAAGTTACAGTAGTTCAAATTGTGACAGAGATGTAGAGGAACTTGCTACCAATGGGGAGCAAATCGTGCAAATTAGAAATGAGAAGAACGTCAGCTTGTTCCTTACATAATAATTACCGAATAACTATGGCATCACTGAAATGTTTCTGCGTCGTATCAAATCTTAGGACTTCCCTAAACAATATATTCAAACAGTATTTCATACCTCACGATATGCTATTGTTTGCAGTGTGCTGTGGACAGCATAGAATGCATGTTCTACATCCCAGTGAGAGACGAGCTTCTCTGGCTTCCACGCCGCATTCATCCTAAACTTTAGGGAGTGCTTTACGGCAATAACATTCTTACAGACTGATTATCAGTGCAGTATTGGTAAACTAGAGAAATGAAACACTCCTTTGTAAACTATGTTTTATGCATCTACCGAATTTTTGCTCAACAACCCTCTCTTGTGGTTTTTATGCCTCAGTTCCTTTAGGATTTTGTTGCCACGAGTCTAATTTCCAGAGCATTTTCTGTGTGGCTTTACTGGTCAGAAAAACATCTCAAATACTAGATTGACTAAGTAAAGTGAATCATTATTAGTAGAGGGACACGAAAGGTATTATGTTTGGTTTATTAGTGAAGTGATATACGCTGTCTCAACAGTTAATATAAATTATTCTAGTCAGTTATGTAGACTATGCGTACCCGCATTAATGATATGTATATGCATATATGTATACAGCAGCGACCGGAAGTATTTGAACACCCCATTTTTGCGTTTAAGATGATTTTTTTTTTATTTTTCACGTCAGTGGTAGGTAAACAAGATGAATTATACGTGTATCTGCGTTGACCATGCGAGGTGTTTTGTGAGCACTATAGCCCCCTCAGAAAAGCGAGCATGATAAAAGCTATGACCTTCAAGGTCGAATTTGCCCAATTTTTTCAAAAAAAAAAAAAATCCTTCTCATTCCTGAACGAAGTGCTAGAGCTGCTTTAAAGCTGCCTCACTGTTTGAACCTCCAAAGAACTTAGCGTAAAATTTGCGCCTCCTGATTGCTCTCTATGAGATCTGCATCTGATGAGATGATGAGATCTGCATCAAAATATACGGATTCCAAAGCTACCAAAGCCTGATTTGTAGATATTTTAGGGATTAAAGACACTGTACCATCAAAATTTGGTTGGTGAGTGTTTTTCTAATATCACTTACAGGGAGGGCCTGCTCTGTAATCTTAGCATAGTAGGTACCTCCAAAACTAATCATTTTGGAGAAGGAGCCTTGTCAAAAATGAAATCGCTGCTATAGAAGCTACAATGCAACAAGGAACAAAATTCGAAGCAAGGATATTAACGAAGATGATGGAACTGCAGCTTCACCTATATCGTCTGTTTATCCTCAAAGGCATGGTCGTGGAAAAAGGCTAATCTAACGTTGATTCCTAAGTGGTTTCTTGACTCCGTACCTCGACGTGTCGTAGATTTTATTAGCAGAGATTTCATTTCGGATAAGGCTCCTCCTCCAAAATAAGTAGATTTTCAAGGTTTCTACTACTGTAAGGATTTAGAGCAGGCCCTACTTGATAGTCCTACTAGAAGAACTCGCCAGCCAAATTCTGATGGTACATTGCCTTCAAGCATTTATGTAATGTATTTATATTTTTCCCCGTAAGACTGTTGATAAGGCTGTTTAGATTTCATTTGGGGTCTGCAAAACTGCTCTCTTATTCGAGAGGGAAAATGGGCGGATTCTATGAAAAGATATGAGGAATAAAGCGAACTTTTGAGCGATACTGTATATTTCTACATGTCGACCTGTTAGCCGCTTCGTACTTTCCAATCCAATGAGGAATTAGCTTTTCGCTATATCATAAAGATAGACAATTATGCTACCGCATCCAGCTGATAGCGATACTTAAACGTAATAAACTCACAAAAGCATTTTCTGAAAACAGTCGATAGTTATCGACTGTTTCTGATTTGTGCTTTAATGAATCATGCCTGCTCACAGACATAAAGACGCATGTTTCTGCGTCGAAAGTTTCAGTGAAGGGCTAAGAATGCATATCTCTCCGTCTTTATGTTTAAGTGCATGTTTCTCTGAATGCCACGAACTTCCTTCATTCTTTGTAGAGGAATCGTAGAGTAGTCAAATTTGTGTCACGGGTGCCTTTTGGACTGTCACACATATGTGGTAAGTCCCCATAGTGTAGCGCATGTATACTCCAAGTTACGACATGTCAAAGCGCCAAAGCTAGATTCTGGAGCAGTTTGAGTTTTTGAAAAGTGGGGATTTGTTTCCATAGGAAACCTACGCAACCGAAATTTGAAGCACAAGAGTATCAAGCATTCTTTCGCAAATAGCGAAGTTTTGCGGCTGCAAACAGCGGTAGCTCAGGAAAAAGGGGAACGTGAACTCTTGGAATTTGCATATTTGGCGTTAAAAAGGCATAAGAGGGAGAAGGTCATCCCATAGATACCCTAGGATCGGTGCAAAATAGTTCCGTCGCCTCTACATCGACGCGCCTTTGTGCACGAAGTACAAGTGGGCGGCCACAACCTAGGACGTTAGGGTGATAGAAGCATATTCCCTTAGAGGTAACCTCGATCGACAAACTGAGCACCATATGTGGACCATCGGGAATGGGAGATATATTCGCCTCTCTATGCCGCACGCATGTATACGCCAGATTGCAGAGTGTTGAGTATTCGCAACACTTAAACTTTCAAACGTCGGTAACTATAGCAATTTCAAGCGTTCACAGTACTGGCGATCGTTAAATATGTTCTATAGAAAAGGCCAGAAACGCTATCAGAAAGCTCTATATCGACAAGAAGAATTTAGAGGTAGGTCATGTATCAGCGTGCAGAAAGCCGAGATGAATGTACCGAATGTCGGTACCGATGTAAAGGGGAGGGCGGGATAGAAGCGATGAACGGGAAGTCGGAACCGAGTGAATACACCACACATACATACACATATATATATATACAGTAGCGCTCAAAAGTATTTGAACACCCCATTTTTTCATGTTTACGTTATTCGTTATATCTTTCCATGGGAGCCGCCAATCAAGCGCAAATTTGTAGGCGTTTTAGGAGCAGCTCTGCGCGAGTTAGCCCTGGGTGAGCAGCCTCGCTGTGCCATTTAGGCGAATTTTGCGTAGTCAGATTCACATTTTGTCGCTTTACGAAATTCGCTATTAGCATTCTTGTACCTAATTATCAAAAAGAGTAAAAATATGCATTATATACCAAACGTTCTTCTGCATCTTAAGGCATACAGCATGCCTCAAAACACTCCGTCCCAATATGGAAATAAATTAGAAATTGACTTGATTGATTTTTCCTAAAATTTCTTCATTTTCGTATTCGAAAAAGAGAGCAGTTTTGCAGACCCCAAGCAAAACCTGAATCGCTTCATCAAGGACCATAAAGGAAAAAATATGAGTACATGACTGGGATTCTTATACTTTAAAATATCCGCAAATCAATTTTCCTGATTTTGGAATCCGCACATTTTGACGCAGGTGTTATCTGCAGAGAGTCACCAGGAAGCGCTAAATTTATGCAAGATTCTTTGGAGGTTCAGACCGTAAACCAGACTTAAAGTAATCCTGGTACATCGTTCAATAATGGGAAAGAATTTTTTTTGAAAAACTGGGCAAATTCAATCTTGAGCGGCATAGCTTTTCTCACAGACGTTCTTCGACAAGTCTCCGGTGTTCATAAAACACATCATTTAGTAAACCTAGAAATGCATGAAATTCATCACGTTTGCTTGTCGGAAAATAAAAAAAATTAAACATAAACCCAAAAATGGGGTGTTCAAATACTTTCGGTCGCTACTGTGTATACAGTACCGGCCAAAAGGAAATGAAATTTTAACTATCGGCAATAACTTCTTGCAATGTTGCTCAATTCCGCTGAAATTTTTATGACATTATCCAGACTGGGTGGTAATATTCCAAGCGCATAACAGTGACTGGTCGTGCATGTAGGGATTTTCTAAAGTTTTTAAACCAAAATTGATGAAAAGGCTATTCTGAAACCCGCTTTTTTCTCTGGTAGAAAACCCCTCAAGCACGTTAAACACTTGAACATTCTACCCGAGTGAATAAAGAGGGTCTTAAAGTTCGTGTCTAAGTTTATCCTACCAAAGCTCGAAGTAATCGACAGTGATTCTGACAAAGGAAATATAACCGATCAACCTGCCGGCAGTTCCACGGCAATTAGTTGTCCGTCTGCTTTTTTCTGAAGAGGCAAAAGGTGCAGAGGAGATTGAATATGAACCCTTAAGTCTACACACTTCGCGAAGTGTGGAGATGGGACGGAGCAACATCTGGAAAACTATACTAAAAAGGATATAACGAAATTGGAAAAAAGTTCAGCAAACATATACACGTATAATACGCACGTCGCGCACTTCCCGACAAGGTATACCCTTTGGGATTTCCCGACTAAAGTCTAGATCGGAAATGCTAGGAATGTAAACATTATTTGCGAGACGAATCTATGCTGATCTCATAATGGGTTTTAAGATTTTGCACAACGAGGTACGTCTAAAGCCCTCGCAATTCTGGGTAAACGTAGTCCGTGACTCTGCCTGTCTTAGCCTCACTGAGAGGCTGCGTGCCCTATCTGAGGTGCGAGTAAGGCCCCAGAAAATAGGGGACAACAGAAAGTTGGGGAAAATGGAACTCAACATAGAAATTAATGCGGGACAACTCACAGATACTCCTTTATAAGTAATACGCAAATTTGTAAAGAATGAACAGAGAAAAATCTATTCAATTGTTTTTGGATGGCAAGGGAACACGAGGAGGCCACTTTGGAGCATCGCAGCAGCTCGCGGTCGAACTCAACTATTAAGAAATGGAAGCGCTGAGATTTTAGAACCTTCACGTGCAGTACGGCGAGCAAGTGTGAGCTGCGAGAATTGTTCTCAACATAAAACTATGAACAGCAAACTTCGCAATTCTATCACTTTATCGCAGAAAACGTGTGTGCGCCGACTTTGACAGCATTTAATCGGCGGCGTAGTGTCAGTTCCTACTGGTGGGAAAATAATCAGCACACAAGTTTAGCTTGACCAAGCTTCGGATGCAGTTCCATCTCTTAGAATTATTCAGTGAATCTGCAGAAGAATAGCAGGTTGACTGAATGGTAATAATATCAATGGAATGCAGGTCGATTCGAGTTTTTGTAAGCGACAAAGGCGGAGAATTTGTGGTGATGCCACAATCGTTGAACAGAGAGATCGCAGAAATGCATCTCTCAGACACTTCAATATACCAACGCGCTACAAAACGAGACTTCCAGGCACAGTGCAAAAGGTTAAAAGACCTTTGGGTTTGTATGGAGATGTCCATCGGGCTTGATGAAAGACTTGTTAGAAGGGTAAAGCTAGATAACCCAAAGTGTCCCGTTTTCTATCAACTGGTTAAGAGTCATAAGATTACACCACAAAATCTCCAGTCAATGTCTGCCGAAGCTTTCAAGATCCGGCCCATAATAAGCTGCGTTGGCGAACCCACGGATCGAATCTCGTGGTTTTTCAATAAAATCGTAATCCAGTTGCTAGCCAAGGTACCCGTGCATTTGTTCAATACCCAGCAATTTCTAGAGCAGCTACGAAATGCACATTTTGCACCAAATAGTGTTATAGAATTGTTCGACGTTACATCTCTATACACTATGTCCACGTCGAAGCTGCCTTACAAGCACTTCCTGAAATGTTCGACAGCCACATCACGAACATGATCACCTATGGCATGAGCAAAGCAAGAATACTGACCCTCACTTAGGAATGTTTGAAATGTAACATCTTTAAGTGGTCTGGGAACTACTATTCTCAGACAAGAGGACTTGCCATGGGCCAGAGATTGGCCGCTTGAACTGTCACGAATCCCACATTAAGGAAACCGGTAAAGTGTTGGGTACAAGGATCAAAGAACGTCTGGACAGGAAAAAGGAGGGGAACTATAACAACATCACTGGGAAAGCACAAAATCGAGGTTCACGATGGGAATGATTTTGATGCGAAATGCACAATTCTAGCCTGCGAAAGTGAAATTTCAGCGAGAAAAGTGCTTGAGGCTGCTTTTATTTCGGCCAAGAATCCGGCCATTAACAATAGAAATGAGTGCATATCAGTGGCGTTCGCAGAAAATTTTTTTTTGGGGGGGGGGGGGGCTCAGACCAAAAGTGGGCGGGGCCAAGGAGAAATCGGCTGTAAAATTTTTCAAAAAAAATTTAAAAATTTTTAAAAATAAAATCGATATCCTCAATCAATAATTAAAATTATTTTTGAAAAAATTTCATCCCTTTTTTCAATTTTTTCGCTGGCCTATGTGCCACTTTCAAAAATTTTCGGACCCATTCTCGGGGAGGGCGCCTTCCCCGCCCCCTCTCCCCTCGGACCGCCACTGGTGTATATCTATAATCAGTGATCTCGTACCGTTTCTATCACATCCTTTAAATACTCTTGGCTAACTGAGTCATTCTCAGTTACATCCGTTTCTGGCCATTCATGCGGACATGTTAAAACCGGTGGAATAAAAGGTTGGTCAGCATGTTCCTCGCGTCCACCTCACAGTGCTATGCCTTAGACAAGGACTTAGCGAAGCCTGGAGGAGGCGTTTGGCAGTGTAGCGATACCGATACAGAACTGCTATCCCTTTCAAGCCTCTGAAGAAGACGGTGTGTCGAAACGTAAGGCTGAATAAAGACATTCCACCTAACAACCTAGTTGGCAAAGTAAACCCGGAGATATTCAAACAATGCCCAGGTTTCGAGAAGAAGGAACATGGAGACTGTTAATCTGCAGAAGCTCAAACCTCGGAAAAATCACTTTTTTGAAAAATTTCAATTGGCTTCAATCGCATGGTTGAGTCGTTCTGATCGATGCTATAACAGCGGGTTCTCAGAAAGTCGAGTAATGAGTTGATTCGTTAGCGAATTGCAGTCTTTATTCAACAGTTTGACTCCAAAATTGTGCCCTGAGGCCGCTATCGCGATTTTTTTTGCGAACTCGTGAAGTAAATCTCCTATTTGTGCATATATTCCGATAGAACTTGATAAACTGGATTGAATGACCTAAAATCTGATGCAGGAGCAACATTTCTACATGATTTTTAAGCATGCAACGGTATGAGGCAGTGCAGCACCGTCAGGATGTACCTATTCTGCAGCATAGACTGATTTGCATCTATTGTTATAGGAAGAAGCCTCATAATCCTTATCAGGGCCCGGCATCAGATGTTTCCAGAGCAGTACCCAAAACGAAGCCCCTTTTGATAGTGAGAAGAATTACGAAGCTTTTTTTGAGCAGAAGAAGCTAACTTTGACGTAAAAATTTTGTGAAAATTTTGTGCCATTCCACTCATTTTCTCTTATTTTCGTTGATCTTACCTGATCTCACTTAGTGAAAATGAGCAAAGATGCGAAGAAAACAGTAATAAAGGAAGATTCGAAACGAAAGGACAGAAAGACGACAGCATAAGTGAGGGCTAAAAAATAGAAAAAAAAACACTAGAATAATAGTCTACGCGGAATTTTTAAAAATTTGGACGAAATCAGCGAAGAAAGCTCGCGACCGTGCCATTCATTGTTTTATACAATTTATATATGACAAGTAAAGAACTTAAAGGTTTTGAAAATAGTGACGAAATGAAGTCAAACCAAAGTCGGCAACGCTTAAAGAATCATTTATTCACCGGTAACGCTCGCGACCGTGCCGTGTCTTCGCTCAAAGTGCGTAGAGCGCAATATCTACAGTGGAAAAGTCTCAGTTTCTGACGGATTTCTCGAACAAGAGGAAGTCTCGATAGGTGAAATTTTGGTGATAAATGGCGACAACGTCCACATACAATCGTATGCTAAGAGAACCCAAAAATTTTGAAGAAGAAGCGAGATGTTTGCCGGCGAACACCTGGGAACACCTGAGCTGTTCCCCTAGCCGTGCCTGGGAACACCTAACTCAACAAAGGTCATAAAATTTTTTATGCAGTCATATTTTGGGGCTATTTTTCGTACGATTGTTCAGCGTATAGGTTCTCACCTATGGACATATTTCGGTCTGACATCTTTCAGTTTTCGCTCAAAAAATATTTATAAGGAAAAATGGGCGCGGCCAGGGTGCGTTCGTTAAAAGGGGAATGTATCGTCGTTACCAAAGATCTACCGCCGTTTGTAGAGCTGTGCGGGTTTTGACCTACGCGGCTTAACCCCCCCGCCCCCCGGGGGTGGGTACCAGTCCACGCGTCAGTATACGCAGCTTTACCAGATTCGGTGGTCGCAGCTTACTCCTCTGTATCATCAAGGTGAGTATGATGCCTTAGTTCCGGCTAATAGCTTTGTTCTAGCCTTTTTGGACTTTCAGTAGGTAATTTACCTTTGAGGAGACAAAGCTCATCTATTCCTAACTTTCCAGGCTCTGACGGGGCGATTTGGCCGAAATCTTAACCGTATAATAAAAAATTCTGTGCAAATCTTGGCAAAAGCTTAATCAGTAACAAGAAGCTGCTATTTAGTTTGCACTGTAGTCAGGTCTACCAAGATAGCATTGCTAAGGAGAGGAATACCTAGTGACCAATAAATGCACTCTTGGACCACTCACAACTGACCGAGTGAGTAGGGACATTTCATCGTTGTTCCTACCTGACATAAACGGTTATCAACTTTTGTTATTGTTAAATTACTGGCGTACACTACGCTTTCGGCCCTTAAGGAATGCCTTACTACGATTACATATAAAAACAATATTGTTTATGCCTTAATTTACAAGGCTATTCTTTCTATTAAGTAGATGCATTATTAAAACAAATGAAACTATAGACAACGCACTAACACGAAATGAATCTATTAATGAGTGCTTCCTTCTATATTTTAGGCACAAACATCTCTAAAAATGAATGGCTTCATATCCTGACATTGAATTTCATGTGAATATCTTTTCAGAAACATTCTGCGAAAGTAGTTTTTGTTTCCGACTTGTTCGTGTTTTGTTTCATTCTGTTATATAGCGCACTTGTAGTGCATATCATAAAGATAAAGATAAAGATAAAGATAAAGATAAAGATAAAGATAACGGTCGTCCGCATGCGTTAGAATTGTGGTCTAAAAACTAAGCGATTTTTATACAAAATTCAATCTCATCCGCTACAATCGCTAGACCTTTTGTCTAGTGATTACCATTTCTCAACAGCTGAGCAACCTTTAAAGGAGAAAGCTCTAAACAACGATGAAAGCATCATATGCTTCCGCCGACTTCACCTTTCTAAAGATAGAACTTTTACGTGACTGAGATACCTAAGCCTGCGTTTCTTTGGCAAAATGTTCTAGTTTCAATAAACTTCACATTCCCGAAAAACCTGATTTCCAATAAAATTAAGGCTTTTAGAGTTTTTCATTCGAAATCGACAGTTTCATATCGAACAACTTAATACAAGCCCAACTGTAAAAGAATATACTGGAGCAGAAAAGTGCAATGTAGTGTAGTCATTCATTCTGCTTCGTCATAGAGTCGTCAATATCACCTTCTAATTTTGCCACTGCAGTTTGCCTTTCCTTTCAACTAAAGTAGGCGTTAGCGATTGTTTTCATAATTGGATGTGCAAGCGAGATCAAGAACAGAATGACATACCTCCACATTGTCCTAGTCAAGAAGTCGTTGTAATGCGGACACATCAGGTCCAAAAAGGTTAGTTCAAAAAATTTGGAGATCTAGTCTTACCTTAGCATTTCATAGATCAAAGCTCTTTGATCAGGTGAAAAAATTGAGTCTTCCATTTGGTGGAAGCCCTGGAAAGGGAAAAAGTAGACCAACGCTTGAAGAAGGAACGCACTGGTGTGTGCACAACTACAAGCTCATATAATAAATTGGCATAGCAAGGAGATTGCCGGAACATCGTCGCATTGTTCTCGCGCTAGTTGGCAATTTCGCCTTGTGTGGTAGTAATTTGACTAAAACTATGAACATCAGATCACACGCTTACATGAGCTTCGTCTAATGCTTGATTGAAAGCTATGACGTTAATGTGATGTAAACACAAAGCTCCACAATTATGCTCTTGGGAAGAAACAAACCGGGAAGACTTATTTCGATCGTTACAATCTGCCAATTGGCTTCTGATAAGGGTAATTTTATAGATGCTTAACTACGCTTAACTACTTAACTAAGATGCTTAACTCCTACTACCTACTCCGCTGGTCTGAAAGGCTTCGCCGTTCTGTTTTGCATTTCCTGTCTGTACTCAGAAGAACTTAATGTCCGCAAGGTATATCGGCATCAATGCAATTAAACTTGTACAGGAGAGCAGAAACCTACGATTTTTCTTATACTTCATGGTTTTTGACGCTTGGTAATGTGTTTTCAGGGAAAAAAAAANCTATAGACAAAACACTTCGTTTAAGAAATTGCGGTTTCAAACAGGATGGTTCTCTGCTGAAATATCCTTGCCATCTTAAAATAGCAGTTTTATATAAAATCTTATGCGAAGAAATACAAAAACCTAAAATCAGCGTAAATTTTGGAGGTGGTGCCGATATCCTTTACGGACATTAAGTTATTCCGTTTCTACTATGCCGTGCGATGGCTGCACGGCCCACACGCCAAACGAACCGTGCGCATGCTTGACGTCGTACAGGCTGGGTTGCGCCACGTCGGACAGCGTACAGGCCGGACGGTACTCGTGCCGAGCGACGCCACCCCGGCCATCACACAGGCTGAGAGGCGACGCCGGACGGCCCGCAGGCCGCTTGGTAGACCGTGCACCCGCCGGACGTACGTGGACCCACCCTGTGCATTGGCAAGAGAACTTAGTCCTCTTAGTCCGTGAAAATGAACTCTACTAATGCTCGGCAGCCTTTATATATACGGTGGGGATATAATCTCATTCTTATTCCACTGCAAACAACTTTTACATGTCCGACAAGTTCAAGAAAGGAAAAACGGTTCAGAACCACCTTTGGCACCCCCAACAAATGATGAAAAGGGTTGTGGCCCCGAACAGGAATCCAAATTTTTTACCTACGTACTCAGGCAATAACACCGGGAGACCCGAGAGCGATTGCCGAGCAACCCGTCGCGTGATCCTTGGGTGCCCGGTAAAGCCCCTCGGGTCTCCCAGTAAACTCTCTCGGGTCTCCCTCTACCTGCCGCGAATGCTTATCAGGACTTGGGTATCTTCTTTCGTTTTTGCTGCAGCGAAGTGAAAACGAGCAAAAAGCAATGAGTTACTGAAATTGAAGTAACTTAACATTTATTTGTGCTGGTGCATTGCCAAACCAGTCACTGTTATTGAACGCATCTTGCATTTTCAGTGTTTTTCATGTTTTCCTCAGCATCTCGCATAAATTACGCGCAAATTACCAAAAGAAGGTAGTGCTGGTTCTACGCGCAGCTGCTCTGAACCCTAAACCAACATATCCTTCCGTTTAGGAACCCACTGCAACTCACCGGATCTGAGCTCACCATTCCTTGAAATCGTCCATTTCAGAGTCCGCTGCCTTATCCATTCGGCCATTCGCGCGCTATCACAGATGCCTTTCATTTTGCAGATGATTCTTTATCGCTCTTCACATTCTCAGAATTGCCCTCGGGTCTCCCGCTATTTAGGTGAACATCCCTCGGGTCTTCCGGCACCCTGCTAGTGTCCCTCGGGTCTTCCGATGTTCTGCTTAGCGCCCCTCGGGCCTTCCGGTCCTGGCCACGCCCATTTTTATGACAGCTCGGGTCCCCCGGTAAGCACAAATTGCCCCTCGGGTCTCCCGGTGTTATTGTCTGAGTAAGTACCACCTCCGCGGTCGCATCCTACCCAGTTAGTTGCTGGAGAGCTCTTTTGGTTCTTCACTGTTCTGTTCGTTTATAAAATGAACTCTACTAAAGAACAGCAGTCTTTATATATGCGGCAGTGATATAAATGATTTCTTGCTTTGATATGATCAGCTGCTTAACGTGTTAAGGCTGCTGGAAAGAAAAGTGGTCCGAAACAGGCTTGAAATTTGATAAAATTGAAAACTTGCACACGTTTTGTGTATAACTCGACACGCCGACACGCCAAGCACAGCTCTGGCTCTCTTGGACACGCATACTAACACACATGTACTCCCAATTAATAGTATCCAGATATGTGGAGGCTTAAATATATAGAGTAACGCTCAAAAGTACTTGAATACCCCATTTTTGCATCTCAGACAATGGCTGCGGGCCACCCGCGTTCCTTAAGCCTTGTGCGGGCCAAACGCGTGCCCTATTTTATGGGCGTGGCAAAGCACCGTGCCACCCGCGTACGCTACATGATGGGCCGGGCGAAACGCGTGCCATCTGGCTTGAGCGTGCCACTCGCGTGCCATCTATAAAAGTGCGGGCCATCCGCGTACCCTAGAGCCCTCAAGAAGAAAAACGTGTTGCCACATGCTGTATGTTATTGTTGATAACGTGCTATCGTGAGCAGTTCATTACTCTGTTGTAGACCATCGCAGGCGGCCTGCCTATTGTACGGAACAAGAAAGAATGACGTCTTCATGCTTAGCAGGTGAATTCAAGAAGCACGAATCTTCAACTCTTCAAGGCTGTTAATCAGACACAGCCTCGAAGGGGTGAAGCTGTTGTGTCGTCACGATGAAGCTCACGCTTCTGCATCGTGGAAGTATTTTTGAACGTGGCAAACTTCTGAGTTCTGCTACTTCTTGCTTTGGCAGGACCGAGGAATTTTCGGCGTACAAGGCTCAAACTTAACGTGTAGTACTCGTTTCATGGCGAACCACGTACTTTCAGCGTGCCACCCGCATCCAAATTGCAGGCGGCGGGCGGGACCGGTGTCCGCTCGCACGCTGATGGCACGCGGGTGGCCCGCAACCGTTGTTTGAGTATGAAGAGATATGACGAGTAACTTTAACATCTCAGACAATGGTTGCGGGCCACCCCCGGGCCATCAGCGTGCGAGCGGACACCGGTCCCGCGCGCCGCCCGCCATTGGTACGCGGGTGGCACGCTGAAGGTACGTGGTTCGCCATGAAACAAGTACTACACGTTAAGTTTGAGCCTTGTACGCCGAAAATTCCTCGGTCCTGCCAAAGCAAGAAGTAGCAGAACTCAGAAGTTTGCCACGTTCAAAAATACTTCCACGATGCAGAAGCGTGAGCTTCATCGTGACGAC
>KN549329.1:79102-89777 GCA_000797555.1 Oesophagostomum dentatum | reverse complement strand
TCGAGAACTCAGAAGGCGTTACGAGCGTGGATGCTGCCTTTAAGTATTGAACCCCATTTTTGTTAAAAAGCTGATATTCTGTACTTGTTTGCACTTATGTTAGTGCCATACGGACGTTTTTAACAGAAAAAACTATCATGACTTATAATAAAGCCGGAAGGGCGTTAGTGTGTGTGTGTATGTGTGTGTGTATGTGTGTGTCTGAGTATGTGTGTGTGTTTGTGTGTTTGCCTGTTGGTAACGAAATTCATTAACTTTGCGCAAACGAGTCCTAGAGCGTTGAAATTTGGCAGATGGTTGGCTTGACGACTGCCTCACAGGTCTGCAACGTCTGAATGCTTTGGCGCACATGTACGCCAAGTTACGCGTCCCAGAGTGATGCCAAATTTCGCCGCGAATTTCCTTAAAGCACATATTTTCTTCTGGAGGAAACCTTCACCCATGAAATCTCTATGGATGGGGAAGACACCCTTCCACCAACGTTTAGAAGCTATAACGCATATCTGCGCCATGTTCCGTGGCGCTGAAGAGCGACAACGATCTATAGGAGGTGACACCAGCCAAAACTTAGCGTATATCTGCTGTCACAGGAAGCTTAGAGAGGAATAATTAGTGCGTGAGTGGAGTAGGGGTTGCATCATATACCTAAAACGTACCCACATGAAAGCGCATGTGTGCGCGGAGCTTTGCGCCATTGAGCAATGATGGGCAAAGGAGCCAGTGTCGTAGAAACATATAGTCTTTACGAGGAACGCGGATCGGCGAAATTGTCCAACTTGTGGGGCACTGACTGTGGGAAATATGCTCGAAGTCTCTAAGCCACAGCGTATGTATGCGCCAGATTGCATGACGTTGAATATATGTGGAAGAAGTTAGAGCTTGAGTCGTCCTCGACTGTAGCGAATTGATACGATTAAAGAGATGGCGACCAGATCTTTTCTGTAAGACCCATAGCGCAGTCAGCAGGTTTTTTTTTCGATGAACAGAACTTGAATGTGGTTTCTAAGTGTGCAGGAGGTGGGGGCTGATATGCACGATGTCGAGACCGGTGTGCAGGAGGTCGAGACCGATATGCAGGCGGCCGGGACCGACGTGCAGCAGAGAAATCGATGGAGCATTAGCACCGCACATAATGTACGACAGTTAATTGAAGCAGATTCAGAACACTGATCGATCGATTAATTACAGAGTAATAGCCAGTTAGCAATCCGATATTCTACGACTGCCCTAGGGTGAGGCGACATGTACATGTATTGAAAGGAAATGGTGTGAGCGAAGCGAGCACTCCAGCAAGTCTGGAAGTCCGGTGGAGCCTGACGGACAGACTGTGTAAAACTAAACTACAAAGAGCAAACAACTAACTTACGAAAGTAAACCTGAATTCCGGTAAGCACTCTATGAAACTCTCCCAACTTATATAAGTAAGAAAAATTTTGGATGCACTGAAATCAACGCAGTCGACTAAAAAAACCAATTGTGTAGATCTAATGGCATATCCTCATTGAGCGCAAAGAATTCAACTAAAATATAATTTGCTGGCTCCATATAACGTCCGATAAAGCTCAAAAGCAATGTCCCACCCACATATTGGGCGTATTATCCCACGCAGCGATACGCGTACGACCCACAGGTGGGTTGTATTGTCGTCAGTGCGCTAAGACGTACTGCCGAGGTCCTCACGATTGTCGAGGCATAGAAAGTTGGACGAAAAGTCCCGATTACAGAGTTTTATAAATCGTTGTTTCAAACCTACCCTTAATTTGAATTTGCACTGTTTGTGAGCTGAAGTTTGGACGAATTAGTGGAAATAGGCGACCCAAGTCCCCCCTCCCCATCCCCTACAGGTGGATAGTGTCGAACCCTTGATAAGAACAAAAATCACGCAATCGATCAGAAACAACTGGTTTAAATATTCGAGTCTTATACTTCAGTAAACCGAGTTCCATCTTAAACAGACCATGTTGAAAATATGCATAGTGGATAATAAATGTACTGTTCTTCTGTTGCCAACAAGGTTTTTAGGTGAAACCTTCATTCGTGCCTAACGTTTTTACTTTACGTCGTCTTCAGAGGTCTAAAGTGGCACGAGTTTAAGATTAAATGCTCATCGCACCAGGCTGCACCTCCTCCCTGGCTAGCTTCTCCATTTCTTTTAAATGGCACACACGTCTCAAACTCGCATACTAAGAAAAACGAACCAACCGATGTTTCACCACAAGCACACAATTGCTGTTTTTAAGCTGCCGCAGTGTACGAATAAAGAATAGTGTAACTATTCCTATGCACTGAAATCTGATGCTGCACTAGTGGCAATACTATTATAGCTCGCAAAGTGAGAGGAACGGCTGAAAGTCATTTGTTATGGCTAAGCACTCATTTTTATTGTTCATAAGCGGATCTTTCAAGGCTATCCAGAAGGTTTCGAAGGCTTTTCGCGCAGACGTTTCGTTTTCGTATGCCAGTATAACGCCTTTGACTTCGAAGTCGTTACCTCTATGTGCGTCATGTTTATGTTTACCTAGAGGTGTGCTTACGTTATTACGGCGTTTACTGGCAAGATTTTCCTTTATTCTCAACATTAAATGTCTGCCCGACTCTCCAGTATAGGTGGCATTACATGTTAAACATTTTAACTGATAAATTACTCCCGCTTTAGCGCAGTCACCTATATTTCCATGTGGAGAGACAATCCATTGCTGGGAAATGCAGTATCTGTCGTATAGCCTATTTCGAACCAATCGCTTTCAGATGTTGGGGCTCGGGATATTTACCAAAATGATATCGTCACCCAATTGAGCTCGCTCAATGCTCTGGCGTACCATAGTGCTCACATCTTCAGAGATAAACGAAGGAAAAGAGGCTGTTTGTGATCGTGAACCGTACTGCGGTTTGAATTGCCTAGTCGTCGACGACGTGGTCTGTTCGTTATGTTGAGTACGTTAAGACATAGAATGATTGTGTTTAGATCTAGGACTTTTTAGGCGTTTTGTGGATGTCAAAGCTTGGAGTCTTCCGAAATTGCTTACGCTTTATGATAGAATAGAATATATTGACATTAGGAAAGTCACAGCTCCTAGTAATGCAACCATTTTGCTAGGTAAGCACCATTGCTGTATTCTGCAGTTATGCCTTCCAAAAACTGAGTAATATTCAAGGTGGCTAAATTCTCCCAAATAATAAACACGGTTTCAGTTCCTTGTGTTTACACCGAAATACTGCACTAGTATTTTTCAGCTCTTTTACGCCAAGTTACAGCAAAGCAATGAAAAAAAGAAACGGTCGGTTACTTCACCGAAAAATTATTTTCGCAATCCCGTCAACGATATATGTTGTCGCCGTAGAATTTTTGCGTAAACGTGCAGGACATTGCCCATCGCATCCGACATGGAAGAACACTTGGATGTTTTTGTCATCAAGATCATTTGTTAAAATCTGCAGGGTCTGTGAGGTTAAGGACCTTACAAGGGAAGTCCAACAAGCGTTGGGTCGATCCGCGGAAACGGCACACACTACCCAACTTCTCACACCATCTTTAGTAACAGTACAAAAAAAANTCAGGATTTGAATGGCTGATATGGACAAGTTACAAATGCCGAAAGCTAGCCCATCGCACTCGGTCATAACAGTAGAAATTTACCGACAAAATGACTAACAGCCAACACCAGGATGCTCCATGAGTCCATCACAAACATCCATAAAAAGCGGAACTCAAGAGCCTTGTTTCAAGCGTATTACAAGCATGCATAGTGTAGTACAGTAGACCGCTTTCGACAAGCTGTACCGGTAGTTTCCCAAAATGAAGCTGGTAGCCAGTAAATGGCAGAATGTGGAAAGTAGTTAGACTTTTATGAGAGCAAATTATAAGAGCAAGCAGACTAGGCTTTCATGAGAGAGCATAAGACCAACGACGGACTTTCAAAGAACGCTGGGTGATCAGATACATAGCGGGCCTTATTTGATTATTACTACTGTGGACAAAGTATTCTTTGAATGTTCGTTGTCGGCCTTATTTCCGGAGAAGACCAGCTCACGTGAGAGGAAGACTTTACGAAAGCTGTGGCTGTTATTCGATGCTCATACTACTTCCGATCATACTGTTTTCTGCACTACGTACCAGTCTACTACTGGTGCTGAACTTTGTTTGCCAATTCTATAAATTCTTTCGTAACAATGTTTCTGTTGGAAAACAGTAGAAATAAATAAAGAAACCAGCACGAGGCGAAATCATCGAAATCACAGTTTCCGTGCTCATAGACCAGAAAACAGAGATAAAAGTGTTCTTGACTTCAAGATACGCCAAAATAGGCAAGAAAGAACCAGAGAAAGCAAAACGTTTTGGCATAGATCGGAGTCGAACCCCAATCGCTCTCATGAAAGCCTAGTCTGCTTGCTCTTATGCTTTGCTCTCATGAAAGTCTAACTACTTACCACTTCTGCCATCCACTCGCTACCAGTTTCGTTTTGGGAAACTACCGGTATAGCTTGTCGAAAGCGGTCTACTGTGCTATACTATGCGTACTTGTAAAATGTTTGAAACAAGGCTTTTGAGTTCTGCATTTTATGGATGTTTGTGATTGACTCATGGAGCATACTGGCGTTGGCTGTTAGTCATTTTGTCGGTAAATTTCTACTGTTATGACCGAGTGCGATGGGCTAACTTTCGGCACTTGTAACTCGTCCATATCAGTCGCTCGGATCCTGATTTTTTTTGTACTATTACTAGAGATGGTGTGTCGAGTTAGGTAGTGTATGTCGTTTCCGCGGATCGACCCAACGCTTGTGGGACTCCCCTAGTTAGTGACTTCGCGTGGATTGCTGACGACAGCTTATCCACTCGCAAGCTTTAACCCTCTCAAAAACACGAATTTTACGTTTTAAAGCAGGTGCCAGTTCTCTGAACGCTTCCCGAAATCTCTATGGATTCTGGTAGGCGAGTTCAAAAAATGGGTTGAGGTTCAAATTTCTCAGTTCAAAAATTATGTTTGAAGAGTGCTCCAGAAGCTCGTTTACGATTCCGGGGACGAGTTTACATATGGCTTTGCATAGTAATTACAGTGCTGTAATTGCTACGTATGAGCGGAGTTGCGAGGCTATTCCATGTCCTCGCGCCTAAGACTCGGGGCTACTCCAATAGAAAGTGCGAGACGAAGTAGAAAACTCGTCCACGAAAACGCAAGTGAGTCTTCTGGAACGATTTTCTCCGTCAAAAATATTTTTGAACGCAAGGAATGACATGTTAGCCGAAAAATCTGAACTTCAATCCATTTTAGAGTTCGTCTCCCGGAATCCATTAGGAGCTGGAGCATTCTGAGCATGAGTGCTGCCTTTCAAGAGTTGTAATTGTCATCAGCTTTTTAAATACTTTTCGAAAATGCATAGACATCCGTAGCAAAATCTCCCTTCTTCGCTACTTTCAAGCCCAGTGTATCCAGAAGATGATACGAACACTTTTTTTTAGAATACAAGCGCTCTGTACCGTTTAATAATTCTAGCACTACTTTCTAATACTGGTTCATTCTCGAAGGAAAACTAATTATTTTACATACATTTATACTATTTTACAGTGAGAGTCAGAAAGTTGTAAACGCTCGTAACAAAATAATAATATGTGAACGCTGCATTTTGATTGTTTAATCCCACAAGAAAGACTCATCTATTCTTACCGACAAGTATAATGACAATTAATCTTTAGAAAAGTGATGAAATGCTTTATTGCTATCCCCTTACTAGATGTTCACAGTTCTGAAGAAATCATGGACGTATTTCCTTAGTGGATTTTACAGAGATCACCTTCCCGTAAAACTCGTCAATGATATATTGGCTGCTAGCAGAGCGTGACGGCTACGACTAGGTCGTCGCTTAAGTGGTTGTAATCTTTTGTACGACTTCGTTTTCGCCGCGTATGTTGATGAGTGTTATGATTTATTGGATACTGCACACTTTGGCCTTTTACAATCCTTGCAACACATCAGTTTACAGCCAGAATGAGAAGGACGACCACATGTCTTTCTCTGCTCTTTCTCTCCAACGAAGACTGAAGTTTATCACTGCGGTCCTCGTTGGGGAAGAGAATGGGTCACCTATGAAGATCCTGTGAGGAATAGCCAGTGCTTAGATAAGGATTAGGACCCTAGCCGGTTGCGAAGCCAAACCTGCACCCCGAAAAATGCTCCTCTCCTATTAGTGGTACTCTGAGTGGAGCACAAAAGATCCTACGTCAGGGGCAAGTCATTAATGCCCAGACCCAACTGCTGCTTACGGACTTCCTCCACCGTTTTCGATGGGGGATAAGTTTCCACCACCTTTGAGATTTCCTCCGTTCTTCTGTGAAACATGAATCGCGGAAACCCGCCGTGGAGGGGAAAATGAGGCGTTGGGAGAAATCTCAACCCATTTTTGTGATGCATACGGCCCCAAGTCTCAAGGTCCACATCAATCGTTCACGCGGACAGCAGGCCGAAGTCGCCTTCCACTGAGACAACTTCATACCACACACGGCGAAGTTGGCACAGGACGAGCTGGAATGCTATGGCTGGCTGATAATCCCCCAATCTGCTTATAGTTCGGATCTTCTTCGCCCTCTCAGATTGCCGGCTGTCCAGCCCACTCCAGCGTCGCCAACAGAAAGAAGTTCAAGACGTGAGACGAGATCAGGAAGGCATACGATGACTTCTTCAAGGCGTAACTCCTCCCTTCTGGGAGAAAAGGATCGACAAACAGCTCGAGCGTAGGCGTCGAACGATAGCTGAGGATAGTGGCATACCTCTAATTAGCAGGCCTGTCCATTTCTGAAATAAGGGAGCTTTCAAAAAAAAATCACGAAAGACTTACGCGACAACCTGATATATTGGGGGTCTCATCAGAAAAGTGATTCAAAGTTTATGATGTACGGGCGCCCGACAAATGAAAATACTATCAGACAGACTATATACTCTGATCTTGAAGCCGTTTCCCTACCTCTGTGTCCCGCCGCAACTGACATACGGAGGACACTAATCAGTTTCTTTTGTCGACCTGTAGGCACCCATATCTGGAGCTTTAGGATGAATTTCGTAAAACCCCTTAGAGATATGCTTGTAATTTTCCTCAAAACTGGGAGTAGATAAGATGGCGGTGATACATGGGGCAGATCGAGGTCTATCTACAGAGTAAAGCTCCAAGCATACTTCTCTCGCTCGGCAAGCTCGCAGTGTTACAGGGGTAGTCAAATGTCTGGGTGGTAGCTCCTACAGCACTGGCGAACTCGCCGAACCAGAAAAGTATGACTGGGGCTTAACTATCGCTCTACTTCTGGGTGAGAACAAACAAGTCTTCTTGTTAGGAGCAATGTTCTTCACATACACACTCTAACGAACTCCTTGGTGTCAAAAAATGCTTGCCTGGACGACGCATAAAACTGAGGAAGTCGTTGTAGTTCCAAACCTTCTCCATAATCGAATCTAAATACCGCTACTTTATCGTATTTGTCGCGTATGCAAACGCTCCTTTCTGGAAATGGAAGAGATACCGGTCTGAGGCAGGTCATCAGCGTTTGGTATTTGGACCGACCGCGCTCTATGAGCCGATAGGCCTAGGCCGGCACCCCTCTCGACTCTAGCGCGTCCGGCGGGGGCGGTCAGCCGCTCTGTTTTCACTGCCGGTTTTTGTTAACTACTTGAGCTGAGCCTTATACACAGTGGCGGACAGAAGTTTAGCAACTTTTTTCTTTTCGGCTTTTCTCAAAAATTAAAATTCTCAAAAAATTTCACTATACGTGCTGTTCTTAAGTGTTCTTCTGACCAGCACCCAGTCAACGCTAGAGCCAATCCTAAATTTCAGATTTCTACTGCCAGACATGGTACAGACTACGAAGGTGACCTAATGGTATGGGGCCTTCTCGTTACGTCCGAAGCTAGCCCCACAGCACAAGATTTTCCGTCCGATGGGCTAGGCTGTATGTCAAAACATACTCCGTTGTGTGATGTTACAGATTGCTTTCTCTAAAATTTTTAAATCTGAGTTTTTCAGCAGGATGAGCGATTCAGAGCACAATTCCCGTCTTGTTTAAAAGTATGGAATGTTCACAATAGGTAAGTATTCTGCATAATAAAAGGCTTATGCGTCTGTGTGTTTTGTGTGTATGTGTATGTGTGTGTGGTGTGTGTATGAGTCCGTATGTCCATCTTGAAGATAAGTGTTTATCGATTGGTTAATGCTCCCAGTACTCGACAACGGATCAAATCAGCATAGACAATTTGTACGTCGATCGACAGCTCATAGAGAGCTGATTCAGGAAAACTACGCGATGTTAGTCCATCGATCGATAATCGATCAATAAATCGATAATATGCCGATTTCACAGTGGTGAAACAATCTGTATATGGATCGGGGCATAACCGAAAGCTGATCCAAAAACATCACCCGGCGTTGGACCATCGATCGATAATCGATCAATAAACCGATAATATACCAAACTTTTACTTCTACTGTGCCGTACAGGTTGTTATGATGACACCTTTATTTGCCTGACATTTCGGCTATTAAGCCGTCTTTAGAGGCCAGAAAGTAAGTCATTTGACTTGTATTCACGATCCGCGTGACCGAACACCTTCACTACATAGCGTATTCGATTCATCTGGGTTAGGCATAACCGAATTCCAGACGACTGATGGATCCACCGAGGTGTCTCACCGAAAGCGGAGCTGGAGAGCAACCGCAACTGACGATGTCTACTTTGATGGTAAAAGACTAAGCAGTCCGGGAGAACTTGTTTAAGTAGTGGTAGACTATCTTATAGCTCGCATGATGGTAAGAACGGCAGTAGATCACTTGTTATGCTATGTAACTTTTGATGTACTACACAAATATAGTAGTGGGCGATACCATTTGAATGACTACGTTCTGTTCTATAAACATGCGTCTTAAAATTTGCAAAAGGACCATGTTCGAAAAAGTTATAGACATGCGACGGTTTGCAAGAATTTTTTCCCGCACAAACACGTTATTTTTTTACAGTAATTGTGAGCGGTAGGGTACTCTCAAATCAGAGGACCGGCAATGGGTCAACGGCTGGCACCTGTGCTTGTAGTCATACTTTATGAGTAAGATTCAAAAGCCAGTGCTTACGAGAGCGCCGCTTATGTACTGCAGATATATCGACGATTGTTGCATTGTAACATCAACACATCCGAAATGAACGAGTGCTTTCGGGTCCTCAATCAACAATCGCAGTAAGTAAGCTTCACTAGAGAAAAACCCCGGGAAGGTTGGCTACTCTACTTGAATACACAGCTGATGTTAGACGATGTTGACGATGGTACGTTACACGTCAGATGGTATCGAAAGGAGAGTAGTAAAAACATTATTTTACATACACAGTCTGCTCATCCGACTATGGTTAAGCACGCGGTCGTAAAACACATGTTAAAGACAGCGACGACGGTTAGTAGCAGTAAATTGAAAACATGTACTTACTAGATATGGCAGCCGAAATACTTAAAATAAATGGCTATCCCATGAGCTGTGAACGAGCGGCAAGAAGAAGAACAACAACAATTACAAGCAGCTAGAGAATCGCTCTTTGCCCGCCGTTCATTTCTGATAGGGTAACCAACGCAGTCAAAGAATGTCTTGTGCAAGCCTAGCTAGAGCATGATGTTTTCCTAGTTAACATCCTCGACGAAAACATCAAGCGACAGCTGGTGCGAAATCGTCTATATGACAGAATGTGCATCACTCAAAACTATGTTGTGTGCCCTTATGGAAAAAGTGAAGATTGTGCGAAGTCCGGAGTCGTTTACCGTACTGAATGTCTTGTCTGTCATGCTGTGTATATTCGTGAGACCGGTCGGCCGCTTTCCCTACGGTTAAATGAACATCTGGTCAGCAAAAGAAGGCAAAGTCTGATAAGTCCGCCTGGTAAGCATAGACAAGGCGAACATAACGGGGAAGACTACGACGTCATGTGCACGATCTTGGCGTATAAGAGCGCGATATCGCCTCGAAAAGCGTTAGAGGCCGCATTTATCCTTACGCAAAATCCTAAGATGAATGGTAAAAACGAGTATTTGTCGATAACAAGTATATTTTCATTTCGTTTATACCGTCTACAACTAAAAATATGACCAAGTAAGTACTGGATGTTTATGCCTGCACATGGACGTCGAAATTTTATGCCTACACGTGGACGTCGAAGTAAGTTTTCCGCTCGCTCGAAAATAACAAAAATGAAAGTAAACATTGCCGCTTATGTTGTTTTCCATCGCACTATAAGCTGGATGCAAAAACTTCCTGAAAACATTTTTTATGTAAATAAAATCCAAGTTCAAACGTAAAATCAGTCGTATTGATCTGCTTCAAATTTTAGGTATTAACGACTTCTAAATCTTTTCATTTGAGTTCTTTTAGGATAATGCTAATGGATTCGACAAGCCAAGAAATACTTCGGTTTACACCTATCTTATCAATTTTTAGATCATATAAGTTCAGTTTTCAGTTTTAGTTCTCCTTTTTTGCAAACGTAATATTTCATATTACGTGTAAAGGACCGTGCACACACTTATATGCGCTTGTATAACAACCAAGTTTTCTGGTAAATTTGTTGAAGAGCTATCCAGAGGCCAGGAAAAATTTGAAAAAGGGTTGAAATTTTTTAAAAAGAATTTAAATGCCTGATTGAAAATATCGATTTTTATTT
>KN549328.1:173611-185688 GCA_000797555.1 Oesophagostomum dentatum | reverse complement strand
ATGTTATTATGCAGCAGTCGTCGATATAGCGGCAGTACATTAAGGGTAAGCGAGCGAGAATGGGTTCCTCAACCTTACTCATAAAACACACTGCGAGGACTGTGGCTAACCTCTGACCCATAGCAAGACCTTTTTTCTGCAAATAATAGCTCCCAGACCATCGAAAGATGTTACATCTTAGGCATTCCTTAATGAGGACTAATATTCTCGTTTTGCTAAAACCAAAAGTGACCATGCTTGAGATATGAGCGTCTAGCAGTTCTGCAACAGCTTGTAAAGCAGCGTCAACCTGGACGTTAGTGTATAGAGATGTGACATCAAACGACTCTACAACACTACCAGGTTGAATTTGTGTGCTTCGAAGCTGCTGTAGAAACTGCTGAGTGTTAGACAAATGCGAAGGTACTTTGGTTAATAGCTGGCTTACGATCTTATTAAGGAACCACGATATTCTATCTGTTGGACCGCCAATACAGCTTATTATGGGACGAATTTTGAACGTCTCTGGCGACATCGACTGGAATTCCTCTGTTCTTATTTTATGAGTCTTGACCAGGTGGTAAAAAACCGGACATTTTGGGTTATCCAGCTTCAACCTCCTGATAAATCTTTCATCTAGTCCGATGGACTTTCCTATGTTAACCCAAATGTCATTTAGCCTTCTGCACTGAGCCTGGTAGTCTCTTTTTGTGACGCGTTCGTATATGGATGTGTCAGAAAGATGCATTTCTGCTATCCTTCTGTCCAACGATTGCGGCGTCACAACAAATTCTCCTCCTTTGTCGCTCACGGAAATTCGGATAGATCCATTTGTTATAGATTCGCGCAGTTCTATAACAAGAAGGAACATGGAGATTGTTGAATGACATACCTTTCCCAAGTAAATTTCTCGGCAAAAATGATATCTAGGCCGAGATTTTTGGACCATAGCCCATTTCTTGAGTTACTTTTTCAGAATCCGTCAAGAATTCAGAAGGCATTCTTAGCGTGAATGCTGCATAGTTAAACAAGAAACGCCTTCCTGGAGCTATATGGCTAGGCCACCATCAACGGTGGCTGAAATCCTGCTGCTGCACTGAATGGAAACCCCCATCAAAAATATGGAGAAGCATTGTAGTGAAAAATTTTAATTTAGAAGTTAGCAGTAGCTGCTGCAGTTCTTCCCGCTTTTACTTGAAGACAGCGTTGTCGTAATTTTCTCCAAATTTCTCAAAATTTATTTCCTAACCACACAAATTTTGGTCTGAAAAGAGACATATTCCTTTTGGATCTGCACCCAAGCTTGTCCTTGATTTCAATAAGTATAGAAGTCACGAAACTGGAAACTGATCTCGTTTGGTGACCATCTCCTCTTGAAACTATTTCAGGCATTATATTTCGCTGAAGACCAGTATATGCTCAACGAAAAGGACAGGCTTTTCTTTACAAATGTACGATATATTGCCACAGTTCCTCAGCTAGTAGCTTCAGAAACATGAAAAAAAGAAAACAGGGGGCCCCATAAAAAGAATTTTCTTGGTAAAAAAAATTCGAAAAAAACTTTAAATGTAGCCCATTAAAATTTTGCTTATTTTAATTGGGCCTTACCATAGAGCTTGTAATCGAGGCAGTACGAGCAGTACTATATCCGGCAATTATCACAAGTACAGCGGTACTTTTAGGTTTTAGGACAAATTCATAAATCATAGGCTCGGAAGCGGCAGCAGCAAAGTTCTCAGTCTTGAATCAACAAGGCCCTTCTCAATTAAAACATGTTTCCCATCGGTTCGTTCAAACTTTTCATTCTTAAAGGCAGTGTACCACCAAAATTTGGTTGGTGAGTTTTTCTAGTAGGACTGTCAGAGAGGGCCTGCTCTATAACCCTACAATAGTAGCAACCCCAAAACCTACTCATTTTGGAGGAAAAGCCTTACCAAGTATGAAATCCTTGCTAATAAAAGCTACAATCAACTAGGAACAAAACTCGAAGCAAGGCCTTGAAAGAAGGTAATGAGACTGTAACTTTACCCATGTCGTTTGTTTATCCCCAAAGGCATGTACGCGCCAGGGGAGTAATCTAACACTGATTCTGAGGCCGTTTCTCGGCTCCGTACTTTGGCGTATCGTAGCTTTAATTACTAGGGATTTCATTTTTGATAAGGCTTTTTCTCTAAAATGGCTAGCTTTAGGATGTTGCTACTATGGTAGGGTCACAGAGCAGGCTCTCCCTGATAGTTCTACTAGAAAAACTCACCAGCTAAATTTTGGTGGTACACTGTCTCTAAGGATGGTGTAGCACCAAATTCTCTTGGACGACTTGCTGTGGTAGCCCTGGATCTCCTATCCACCACTATCGGCATTCTAAGGCCCAAAAAGACGTGCACTTAGTAGTACAAGTTGATTTCACGAGTTCATATTCCGAGATGGCCTATCAAAACAGAGTGAATGAACCGCTGTTCTTTCGCTCTGCCTTATTCTAATGTGGTTTATTCAGTTGTACTCGTACACGAATAGGGAAATCTTCCAGATTCCATTTTTGTAAATTATTGGACTGTGCGAAGAGCAGTCACTGTGAAATTTTGGCATGATATGGCCTCTGTACTATGTTGCTGCACTGGCGAGCAATCCTGTCACCTTATCTGTGAAAACGGTTCTGCAGGTAAAAGTGGTCAGCTTCGGACTCTACAATGCCAGAATTCATGCCTTGTCGTGTGATGAACGCCTAGCTTGTTCACGCCCCTTTTTTTGAGATGCGAAGAGTGCCTGCTCAATGAAATCCAGACAGCTCAAAAAAATTACCGTGCGTGCGATTTAAAGAACATGGAGTCCTTTACATCTAACAATAAGATGCCTTTCCACAGAGTTTCAGAAGTTTTTGTCGACTCTACGGCAAATACTAGTGCGCGAACTTAGCAATGTTATTTCAGTTCAAAAAACATCGTGGAGGGAATGCTACTGGCACTTCAATCTATTATAGTATCGTTCAAGATGCTGATAGCGGACTTTTTCTCAGCATCTTTTAAGCGATAAGCTATGAAATTTACATGTATGAGTTCAGAATGATGGCCAGATGTGCACTACGTTCTGCTTCTTTCTAATCACTTCCAAAAAAGGCATCTTCCAAAATAGGACTTTCCTCTTCTTTCTCAAGAATAGTTCGCTTTGTTGTTTACCAAACTAACTGTGTTCGCTATCAAATATCTGCGTTGGTCTATCACTGTAGAGTCGGTATGCAGTAAAACACAACCGGAGTCTTAGTGAGTGGTGGCTTAGTCTGGCAGAGAATAAGGCAAGGAATCGTCTGGCTGTGTCTTTTTAAAAAGACCTAATTGTTAGATTAGCATTTTGTAGTTTGCAATACATAATTTTTCACACAGTACACCATCTTTTTCTTTACTCTTCAACTTGGTGAAGGAAAGCTTGAATTTATTCAGAGTAGTCAGTAACGTTACTCGAAAAGCGCAGTCTTCGTTATGAGAATCTTAGGTGGAATTCCAAAAGGTAAGCAAAGAAAGCTACAGAAAAGTCGGAGGTTTGGCGACAGGTGAACCGCGAAAAGGTTATTTTTCAAAGTTGCAGTGTTTTTTTCCCGAAAAGTATAGCTTCCACGCTTCTATTTGAAGCTAATGGATTTCTTTTAGATAAATGAGAGGAAATGGCTTTGTAATTTCTAAGAAAAATTGCCGGAACTATGATCTTTCGCATTTGTGCCTTAAAACTCATGGATAGCACCTACCTTCCTACTCTCTGCGTTTATTACAAAAGCTTGCATTTTTCGGATTACTAGATAGAATTAGCCGAAAATGATTTCTGCATTCTTCGGCAAAACGACAATGTGGTTGCAGAAGTGCGAGCGAAGCGAGCACCCCAAAAGGTCCGGCGTAGCCGGAAGTGCCAGTAGCAGACCCTCCACGATACGTTATAGCATACGTACTAACTGTGGTAGAAGGGTGTAAGCGTGACGAAGGACGGGATGAAGACAGTCAAAAATGGGTTGTTTTTAGCGCCCCCTATAATTCAGTCAGAATTTTTCTCACATGTTCTAGCACTGTTTCGTAGTCTACTGCCCAACTCCAATCCATCCGGGCGAAACCGTATGTTCGAATTTGGCCACTTATACCTCCAGAATCGTTTTCTGCAAGTAAAACGATAGTTTTGGAGAAGGTGCAGCCTCATAATTTAGAAGCCTAGAGCCACAACCTATCAAAATTTTGTAAAGACTGGACAACTCTTTCCCAAGTTACAGTGATTTATAAAAATCGCATAGCTTTTTGGGGTACTGCTGCTGCGATCAGTTCGTTACTATGATCAGTGTCTGTTGCAGGGAATTGATCATGCCAGCAATTGGAGCGTGTGTTGAAAGAATATGCAATACAGGAGATTAGAAAGAGATACGGTTCACGATTCCCTGCTCACTGACCAATGTCAGTTGATCGCTATAATAGCTCTGTCCTATGCCACTGCGATTTTTCTAGCGATATTTTGAAAAGCTAACGAACTTTCCACCACGATTACAATCTGCGCCACTGGTCATTCACTCCTCATTAAAAGCAGCGCACACGCTAAAAATCGTACCCTTGCTTTTGACGTTAGAAGGGGCACTCAGAACCACCGAATAGGATACCTTAGAGGTCAAGACAACTTGGAAACTCCCTCTCTTCTATTCCTCCTGATATTCCAATAAGACGGGTTGTCCGCTGCTCGCACACTTCGCAGATCTAGGGACAATGGAAAGCGAACAATTAGACTTGCTGCCTGTGCTGTGTACAGAGGGATCGCGCGGCTCAGATCTGTTTTCTCTCCATGGAGACGTTCTTTTTAGAAATTCTGAGCTTCCACTGTTTGTGTAAAATTTCCTTTCGACGTCCACAATCGTGGCGATCTATGGCACTAAAATTTCCGCTGGACATTTGCGCTGTGCTACGGATAACTGGTGGTGTATTTTTTACAATCACCCTCTCCCGCAAGTTCATCTTGTGACATATCCGTCTTGTGGTGCATTTATGTTGATAGGACAACTCGCCCGGAAAATTATTGGCTCGGACAGGCACGTTTTCTGTATTTTCTTGGTAAACCATAATTTTTTGTCCTCTCATTCTATTTTTGAACTAACCTTGTGGAAGCTATGTAAAAGTGCAAAAACCTTAAAATTCGTTTTTTTCTTGGGTACTGCTTTAACAGAAGGTTTCCTTCTCAGAGCTTGAAAATATGCAGTAGCCTAGCAGACAATAAACTAGAACGTTTACAGAAAAGAACGCCAGTTTACGCCTTGAAGCAGATCGCTAGCAAAATTCCTAAAAATAATAAAGCTCCGACGTGGTGTCCTAAGCGCAATTTCCGTATTATCTTCGAAGGCCTCAGCAGAAAACAGCACATTTTTTTTGTCATGAAAATTGTCTTAAGCGTGGTGTTGTCTTGTAGTTTGGCGCGCAAATTCCTTCCTCTATTGCGTAAACCATTACGAGCAGAAAATCTGTTAAAGCAAAAGCGCCAAAGATAGAGCAGAAGGAAAAAGAGATTGCTGCTTCCTGTTTGGAGGAGCATTACAGCGAAAAGTGCGAAGAATAGCGCAACTATCTGCAAGTTTTGGAAAACATTCAACCCTTCACGTGCTCAAATTCTGCGTGTTCCACTGCAATAAATCAAACTTTCCAAATAAACTGAATGTGAAAACACCAGCTTTCGCTTGCACTTTTGATTGGATAGGAATCTGGAAATTATTTGAAGGGTGAGGCGACATTTGAATTTCTGGCATGGTTTGGTAGGGCCGTAGAAAAATCAACAGCAAATCGGCATCTTTCAGTTGTAAGCTCGCCGATAGTTTGGGATGCTAGGGAAACAGGCTTGTAATACTGCGAAATTAAAATTAGCAAAACTAAGCACTTCTACAAGTTAGATGCTAAATGTCAGGTTCATTTTATTGGTCCGTTATGAACTACGGGCCACGATTAATGAATTTTGGATAGAACCTTGTGATTTTTTACGGTCAGCTTGTATTGTATCCTTCGCCAAGCTGCATTAGTTGTACATCAAGAGACGCTTTACTGAAAATAACAAGAAAAAAATGGCTTCATTAAAAAAAACACAAAGCTTGGAAGTGTGACGAGAAACAAGCACGGCGATAGCGGCATAGAAATCCTGTGTGCTGCGAAAATGGTTGACTGTGCCAGATATCGATTCCCCGAGGGCATCAGGTCCACGTGTTGTGCTAGGGCTGTCGAACAACAAGCTCTGGCACTACTGGCACTCTGGAGCACAATAGCCTGTGATTGTGAGCGCCAAAGGCGGTGCTTACGGGCTATGGGATTTCGGTGGAACTTTGCACGTTTGTCCGAGTGGGAGTAGTAGAACCAGCGCAACGGCTTGTGTACAGATCTTGTTAACATATATGGTTTTTCATTTTTGTTTGTGAGGATCTTTAAGACACTGACGATCGTGCGCGGTGCTGGTTGTCTGCCGTCTGGACAGCTTTTATCATTGCTCTATCTAGAGTGTATATAACTGTATCAAATACTGCATAAAGGCAGTGCACGCGGAAAACAAAGGTGTCCATGTTTCTGTTTGAGGTGTGGATGCTGGGCATCCTCTTCACAGAACTCAACAAAAATTTCAGAAACTGGACAGTTCCTGGAAAAAAAAGAGTCCGGAAAGCCTGCTTGGACTCAGAATAAGAAACGACAAGCCTGCCAGAAGTATGGAAATGTACTCTCCCTAGCAGTGATAGCAATGATAGGTGCGAAGAAGGGGGGGGGGTTGCAAAATACACTAGCTAACTTATCGGTTAATAAACAATCTAGATATGATGAATATCTGTGGTCAATTCTAACTATAAGTTAACTCCTCCAACTCCTAGCGGATACAGTTTTGCCTTAGAAGCATTTTCGCAGTGACTACACTGCTTTTCCCGTTTTTCTTGTCGTACTAGGGTCAGTTCCTCCAGAATTACAAGTTAAGCAGTAAGAAAAATATATAGTTGTTTTGCTACCTTTAAGGAGGTAATTACTAATACAATACCGTCGGTATCTTTGGGCCAAGCGCGGCTTTTTCGTCTTTTTATTATAGCTCTTTTATTTCGATAGGAAACCCATAAGTGTCACATATTTTTGGAATCGGAAATAGACAGTCTATTGATCTAAGTGGTAACCACTATTCCACGCTCGTACTACAATGCCCTGAGGGCACAAATGTAAACAAAAGGCTGAAAAGGACTAGTTCTACTGAGGAATATGCAGTAAAATTGACAAATGTGAATATGAGAACTCAACCGTGATCTATATTTACTCTTTCTTCCATGATTTTGTTGGTATGTAATATTCAAAAATTTCGCGACTTGCATAGTTTAGCTCTCTGTGGAACCTCAGTGAATTAGTCTGCAGTATCCATGTTTCAGATATCGAGAGAACCTTTCCTATACCATACAATGGCGGAAAATAAACGGTCAACGTTTAGCAGTCTTCGATTTAACGGAAATATTGGAGTTCGCCATCGCGGACGTCACAGATGCAACTTTGACGCGAGCGTCGTGCTCACAATTGTTAACCAATGAAGGTGAAATTGGTAATTTTAGCAGATGAGATCCTCTTCTTGAAGAATTTTTTGTTTGTCCGCCACAAACTCCGCTGACTTGCTATTTTTAAGCTCTCAAGTTTGCTTGGAACTGGAACAAAAATTGACGTTCTCCACAAAAAAGAAGTATTACGCAGACATCAGGTCTGTAGGGGGCACTTCTTTACGTATACTCCCAAGCTTTATCGTTTGAGTGCAGTTTTATTGTCTTCATAAGTTCTATGCGCTTGTTTTATTCGTCGCTCGATCGCATTTGGCTGCTCATACACGGCCAATTCACGTTGTTGGACGTCTCAGGAAAGGGTTCATCGTCGATCGCTTTAGGATCAACCCTAGTAGCCTTCTGCAGAGCCGCGCAATCACGTGACCAGCACGCGAAACAGCCCTGAGCAGGCTGCGGATGATCGAGCGACGAATGAAACAAGCGCATAGAACTTATGAAGACAATAAAACTGCACTCAGACGGTAAAACTTGGGAACATACATAAGGATGTGTCCTCTACAGACCTGATGTCTGCGTAATACTTCTTTTTTGTGGAGGAAGTCAATTTTTGTTCCAATTCCATGCAAACTTGAGAGCTAAAAAATAGCAAATCGGGAGAGTTTATGATGGAAAAACACAAAAACCTTTAAGAAGAGGATTCCTCTGTAAGAACTGCCAATTTCACCTTCTCAGTTTAGCAAGTGTGAGAATGACACTCGCGTCAGAGTTGCTTCTACGATATCCGCGATGGCGAACTCCAATATTCCCGTTAGTTAACTTGAAGATTACTTGATCTTGACCGTTTAATTTCTGCCATTGCATAGCACAGGAAAAGTTCTCTGGATGGCTGAAACTTGGAGACTGCAGACTAATTCACTGAGTTGCAACAAAGAGCTAAACTGCACAAGTCGCGAAATTCCTCAGTATCATGTACTGACAAAATCCTGAAGAAAACAGCAAATGTAGACCAAAGACGGGCTCTCGTAGTCAAATCTGCCAATTTTACTGCATATTTTTCAGTAGAACTTGTCTTATTGAGCCTTTTTCTACATTTTTGTCCCCAGGGCACTGGAGTGCGGGTGTGGAATAGTGCCCACACCTAGATCGGTAGATTATCCACTTCCGATTCCAAAAGTATCTGACACTTGAGGGTTTTCGTCGGAAATAAAAGAGCTACAACGAAAAGACGAAAAAGCCTTGCTTTTGCGTCTTTTTCGTCTTCTGACCTAAAGATACCTACGGTATTGTAGTGATATATAGTGCACAGCGAGATTTTTGAATATTTTAAAAAACCAACATGTTTTCCTTTTCCTGTTCCTGTTTTCGATTCAAAGACACCTGCTACAACCTTCTCAACCAGCAGCTCCCAGCTGTAAGGTTCACCCTGAAACACCTAGGAACAACTGGCTAGCTTTCCTCAATGTACACGTTTTCTTGTCCTATGTAAGATTAAAACCAGATGGTACAGAAAACCTTCCAGCAAAAAACATATTGGCACACCATTTCTCTGCTCACCCCACAAAAACTTAACATTCAGTTGTAGGAAACATAGGATAGCTGCTAGATCCTCTTAAAATGCTGAAGAACGTAAGTATTCGCTAGGTTTAGCTCAAAAAAAATCACTGCTTCTAATGGGTATGCTGCTAAGGTGTTCGACCCCAAAAATCGTTCCTTTAGGTACGATAGACCCTCACCCTCAGAAGGCTCCGAAAAGATCCCATTCTGTGTTCCTTTCATTTCAGACGGCGTTAGCAAAGCTATAAAGAAATGGGTGCAACGCGCCGACCTACAGGATATGGTGGGGGTTGTCGACATAACACCTGCAAACTTAAAACAACGTTTGGTTCGCAGTCGGGCTTATGACCGCCTATGCGCGCCAGGATGCGTGGTTTGTCCCTTTGGTCGAGAGGGAGACTGCTTGACATCAGGAGTCGCCTATCTAATCACTTACAATTCATGTGGCGACACCTATGTAGGTAAAACAGGGTGGCCTCTCTGCTGCCGCATAAAAGATCATCTAGATGGCCTAAATAGATCAAAAATTTCGACCCCTCTTGGCTCACATCGCAGGCTGAGCCACGGGAATGGCCTTGTGCAAGTTGGAGTCACGATCTTATCACGTGAACCAGGAACACTAACGCGGAAAACTTTAGGAGCATTCTGGATAGCTGTTAAAAATCCAAAAAATGAACAGGAAAGAGGAGTATATCACAATCACGAATGAACTCGCGCCCTACCAATGTCTCTGGGGTTCTTGAACTTACGTGAGGTCACTATTAGGCTATAAAAGCTCCTAGGGGAGACGACGATCATGAAGGCAATGACTTCGATATTAAATGTACAACCCTTGCATTCGAATCATCAACACCTGCTAGGAAAGCGCTAGAAGCCTGCTTTATTATATCGAGAAACCCACGAATGAACGGCAGAAACGAGCACTTATCGATTACTAGTGACTTCTTACCATATTTACCACTGTGTATGCTGTAGTCTGTTAAGATACTTCTGCACATATAGACGTAGTGCTCGAGTCATTTCCACTTCATCTTACTAACAGACTAACACTGCTGCGGAGGAGCTATCCCGGCTAAATTGATGAACTGGTAGAACGCGGGTGAGTGCGTTTTTCTCATCCAATGGTGCTACTGCTGTCTGTCTGGAACGAATTGAACGTGCGAGTGTTGAGTGGGTGTTTGGTAGTATAGTTTAGTAAGCTAAGAAACCTTGCGCCACTTCAGGCCTCTGAAGACGACGTTGTGTCGAAACGTTAGGCCGAAAGTAAACGTGTTCTACAAAACCTGTACGGCATAAGAAACAACTACATCAGAACTACTCTGAGGATTTTTTCCGCGGATCCTCCGCGGTATGGCCCCACTCCACGGAGGATCCGCACATGTCAGAGATGGATCTGCACATTCCCGAGGTAGAAGCTCGCGGACTTTGTGTGATCCGCACATGCCCGTGGAGGATCCGCAGTGTTTTGGCTGCCCACAGAGGATCCGCAATTCATCCGTGGAGAATCCGCACATGATTACGGAAGATCCACAGAAATCGGATCAGAACATGCAATCATTATAACACGGGGGTTAGTTTCATTTCATCGACGGCTAATATATCTGCTGTGTGAATGCTATGTACTAGAGTTTTGATCGAATCGAATAAAATTCGAATTTTTATTCGAATATTCGAATAATTCATTCCCGAAAAATTCGGAAATTCAAAAATTTTTATTATTCGAAAAAGTCGAATATTCGGAAATTCGAAGGATCTTTGTTCGAATAAATCGAATAGTCGACATGAATCCGAAGGGCTGGGAACGTTTTACGTAGATAAGGAAATGTGTAATAGTATAACATATTTTAACCAAGCATAACAATTACAGATATTAAGATTCAGTGTCGGCAAACAAAACAGACGAGTAAAAAGTTACCATGGCTCAGAGTTAGTTATTCGGCCCAAAAGTTATATTTCTGAAAACTGTTCATTTGAATTATTGTGAACCAGGCTATTGATTTTTCTATGATTAGTTCTGAGAAATGAACTCAGCGCCAATGTATACTGGACATCTTTTTTAAATACCCAATCTTTGTTCTTTATTGGGCTTGCATTAGATAATAAGAAAGTGTTTGGCTGACCTTGCCGGTGTTTCAAATCGCTGCGTTTGTTAAACTGCCTTTTGAAAGTTTTCGCGTTATTTGCGGTGCAGTAGGTTTCCTCCCTCATTTTGCTGCAGGAACTGCAGTTAAATTTCCAGCCTATGGCGTTTGGCTACCGTTTAAGCATCAAGTATGTGATAGCTGGCTGTGACTTAATGATGGTTTGTCCATTTTTTTTCTAAAACACGTTCATACGCAGAGTGGTTCTTATTTCGCTTTACGTCGTTAGATCTGAGACAAATAAAGGAGCTCTGCAATATTTTGTTTCAATTTACTAGTGGCCCCGTTAGCAACTTGGCGTGTAAGTCACTTCTCGGCGCCCGTGGAAAATGCGTAAAAATTTTCTGCGCTAGTGTGTTTATTGTATCGGTGATGGCGCGTGGCGTCTCGTCAGCATCTGCCGATATTCATAGATGCTTTTGTCTCTATTTATTGCACTGCAAGAACGGACAGTATGCATCAGCTCAGATACAAAGGTAATGCGCAGTTTAGAGAAATAATCCGCTTGTAACATTTGATGATTCCCGACTTTCTTAGTACTTACTCCCCATCCTTGAGCGTGAAAAAATAGCCTGGCTATTCCTCACCGTGTGTAAAACTGCGAGAAATCATACTTACTATTTGTTGTGAAGCTGTTCTCGAAAGGGATACTGGTTGAAATGTATTGAGACCGATCTTCACTGATTTCTCGGTAAATTCTATTGGCGTTATTGATTTTACCATCAGTCACACATGAAAAAAGGTGGATATGCTCTTCTAAGTCAGTTAGAGTCGTGCTTCCAACATATAGTGCCCGAGGAAAATCCATAGCTCAAAGTCAACCGCGCTGCAGGCGAGTGTAATGGGAAGACAGTAGTTCTATGTTGGAGACGCAGAGAAGGCAGAGTTAGAGA